>WNWK01036338.1:0-19218 GCA_009830355.1 Cherax destructor | reverse complement strand
TGTCACCAATGTCGAGGTTGGGAGACTACACTCTCCCGTCTTCGCATCGGCCACACTCGTCTTACTCACGGGTATCTCATGGAGAGGCTCCATGCCTCTCTGTGAGCATTGTCAGGTTCCAGTGTCTGTTCGCCATATTCTGCTGGACTGCCCACTCTATCAACGAGCACGCAGAATTTACCTCCAACGACGTCTTCGCTCTGCGGCCCTTTCTTTACCTTCCTTCTTGCAGATGGACCCTCCTTTAATCCTGACTCTCTTGTTGACTTTTTGACAGAAACTGACTTACTACACAAACTCTGAAGATTATACCTCTAGCACCTCCCTCAATCCCTTCTACCTCGATCTCTTGCTACCCTCTATCCCTGCACTATCCACCGTCATGCTGCACTCCATACCCTACTAATCATCCATCTCCCTCTTACAACCCACTCTCCCTGCATCCTACAATAACCTGCAGCGCTGTATAACCCCTGTGGTTTAGCGCTTCTATTTGATTATAATAATAATAATATTATGCACATGTTGGAGTTAATATATACCGCACTTGAGAAGAAAGAAGTCCCACTGGGAATCTTCATTGATCTACGCAAAGCTTTTGATACAGTCGACCATGATTTACTGCTCACAAAATTAGCACACTATGGTATAAGGGGGCACCCACTTAGATTTTTTTAGATTTTGCCACCGAAGTGGCTAGTTTATTGTGCACCCCATATCCATCCTGTGGACGGTAGCGCAAGAGCATATGGATACACAAAAGGCCTAGGCACTAGGCCCCAAAGGGGTTAACAATTGTACATTTGGGTTCATATCTACATTTCAATTATCTGTTACAAGCAGGTATCTTATTTCATGAATAAGATATCTTGACATGTCACATAGGTTATTATATTGTCTATCTCTATATTCCTCAATAAGTGCACAATTAAGCACATAGTGTTCACGACAGTGACCATATGCCTGATCACATAATTTGCATTTAGTTTGATCATCATCTGTCTCCCAAACTGTCAGAAGTACCTGTAGCCAAGCCTAAGCCTGGCCACTACAACATCAGTCAGTCTGCTCACATTGCAAGTTGCTCCACAAACATGTCCATCTGTGCTCGCATTATCATGAGCACAGATAGGCACGTTCATGGAAATTAATTTGGATTTATATCTACAGTTCACTTATCTGTTACAAGCAAATTTAGGAAATTTGCTTAGAATAAGTGGTATCTTACCTTCACTAATAAGATATCTTGACATGTCACATAGGTTATTATACTGTCTATCTCTATATTCCTCAATAAGTGGACAATTCAGCACATAGTGTTCAAGACAGTGACCATATGCCTGATCACATAATTTGCACCCACTCAACTACCTAAAGTCATACCTCCCCAACAGAAGCCAATACGTGTACACAAATGGAGCGAACTCTTCCACACAACAAATTACAGTCGGAGTCCCTCAAGGAAGTGTCCTGGGGCCACTTCTATTCCTCATTTACATATATGACCTACCGAATGCATCACAACTACTCAAACCCATTTTATTTGCAGATGACACAACATATGTCTTCTCTCACCCAAATCCAGTTATACTGGCCAACACTGTTAATGCTGAATTACAGAAAATATCAACATGGATGACAACTAACAAGCTTACTCTCAATACTGACAAGACCTACTTCATACAGTTTGGAAGCAAAGCCACAAATGTCCCACTTAACATAACGCTCAATGGTACACCCATCACAAGACTCACAGAGGGAAAATTCCTAGGAATCCACCTTGACAGTAGCCTTAAATTCCAAACACATATACAGCAAATTTCCAAGAAAATCTCGAAGACAGTAGGCATATTATCTAAGATACGCTATTATGTACCACAATCAGCTCTCCTTGCACTATATCATTCACTTATCTACCCGTATCTCACCTATGGAATCTGTGCATGGGGATCAACAACATTAAATCACCTTATACCACTCATAACACAACAAAAGGCCGCAGCCAGAATGATAACAAATTCCCACTCTAGACAGCATACTCCACCAATATTCAAAAATCTAAAACTACTCACCGTAAAGAACATTCATACTTACTCTTGTGCCTACTACATATATAAAACTTTACACTCTAATATAAACTCTCCGCTCAAAATTCTCCTCACCAACTTTAATAGGACCCATGAACACAACACAAGACACAGATCACTTTTTGATATACCCCGTGTTCATATCAACCTATGTAAAAATTCTATGCACATAAAGGGCCCCAGAATCTGGAATTCATTACCAGTAAATATTAACATAATCTTGTCTGAAAATCATTTTAAGACTCAACTCAAAAACCACCTACTCACCCAAAACTAAATGATCATACTATAAACTACTTTGAAAAATGCTCATTATTACTTTCCTATACGATAATCTCAATCTTTAATAATATGTTACTATTATGTTACCCCCTACTCAATCAAAACTAAATACTCATATTATAAGTTAATGTCAAAAATGCTCAATGTTATTTTCCTTAAGATAATCTCAATTCCATATTACCATTCGAGAATCTAAACACCTGTAACAATCTAATATCATCATATAATAATTTAAACAGTAAAATTTCATCATATTGTAATTTTGAAAACAATTTTTAACTAGAATAAACTCAATAAATTTCTCTAATATTAAGTACATAGTTTTAAGTTACTAGATTAAGCTGCCTCTAATGCCATGGCATGTCAGTGGCTCTCCTTGCACTCAATTTACATTGTAACTACCAATACCTATGTAATCTGCAATGAAATAAAATTTACTTTACTTTACTTTACTAATCATCCCTCTCCCTCTTACAACCCATTATCCCTACATCCTGCTCAAACCTGCTGCGCTGTATGACCCCTGTGGTTTAGCGCTTCTTTTTCATTATAATAATAATTTCAACACATGGCTTATGGAGGAACATTTCTGTTTCAGTTTCCCATGAAAATAAGAGGAAATAAACAAGAACAAGAACTAGTAAGAAAATAAAAGAAAACCCAGAGGGGTGTGTATATATATGCTTGTACATGTATGTGTAGTGTGACCTAAGTGTAAGTAGAAGTCGCAAGATGTACCTGAAATCTTGCATGTTTATGAGACAGATAAAAGACACCAGCAATCCTACCATCATGACTCTTCTTCTTAGGTGATTTTAATGTTCATCATTTCCTGTGGGAAGGTTCTCCCTGTGACTCATTATGTCCAGTAAGAAGCTTTTATCACTTCTCTTTCCTTTCATTATGAACCTCGCACCTCTTTATGGGGGCTCCTTGTCATGGTTAAGAGGTTATTGGTCTGAGGAATTGGACCTTCTGGTCTCCTTCCTCAGATTGAACCTAATTACCCCCAATCTCCCCTTACCTATCCCATCCTCCCCATCTCCCCTTTCTCTTTCCTCTTCTCCCCATCCCTCCCTTATCTGCTTTCTGTTTTCAGCCTTTGGGATTCTCTCCATATGCACTCTAGTTCCTAGGTAAGGGGAAGGTACCATGGTCCAACCCATTCTGTCAAGGTCCTTGGTGGTAGTGTAGTTTGCCATGAAATCTTCATCTCCTGGGGATGTCCCAATCCCTCTCTGGTCTCCCAGGGAGTGGCTTTGGGTGTCTTTCATCTGACCTCTACACTTCTTTGACCATACTTCTGGCTTCTCCTTCTAATGTGCGGCAATTTTCAAGACCATTACCTGATGATACTCCTTTGCTTCCTTCTCATTCTGCGCAGAAAAGACCCGCACGACACTCACTCCCCTTACACTCTATGTTTCAAAATACACAATGGACTAAGTTTTTTACTCTGCAACCGACTCCTTCTCCTGCCTATCTTTCCAGTCGTAGTATTAGCAAGGCTCTCCTACGCC
The DNA here is from genome assembly GCA_009830355.1 of Cherax destructor. NCBI lineage: Eukaryota > Metazoa > Arthropoda > Malacostraca > Decapoda > Parastacidae > Cherax > Cherax destructor. Next base: position 15,329 of record WNWK01036338.1, on the reverse strand, counting down.
ATGTTGGTCGAGATATATCCTTTCATGTTCTTAAGAGTGGTGCACCTCTTCAAGGGAGCTCCTTGGCACGGTGAAGAGGCTCTTAGTGTGAGGAATTAGACCATTTGGTCTTCCTCAGACCGAACCTAATTACCCCAAATCCCCCCTTCCCTATCCCTTCCCCCTCTTTTTTTCCCCTTTCCTCCCCTTTTTCCCATTCTGTTTGTAGCCTCTGGGGTCCTTCCCTCCACCATTATAATTTCTAGGTAAGGGGAAGTGTGTTGGGGGTTCATCCCACTCTGTGGGGTCCCTCAAGAGTAATGTGGCTTGCAGTAGAGTCTGGATTATCTGGAGGTGCCCTGCTCCATTCCCGGATTTCTGGTAGGTAGGGTAGGGTGTCCAGCAGGTGACGGGTGTATCTCTGGAGGCTGCCTGTCAGTTTGGGAGGTGGCAGCCGAGGGAGGTATGCTTTGTGGCGGGTGTCCGACTGCCCTCTCTTTTGGCTGCCAAGGTAGCTCAGTGGATGTGAGGTTGCTTTCCTGGAACGCTGGTTTACTGGTGTGAAGGGTAGGGTATGGCATGGGTTCCATGCTGCATCTGCGCTGCTGGTGGTTTCGAGGTCCTCTTGGATGAAGGGAGGAACTTACATCCCTTCCATGCCTTCTAGTAACTGTCCCTCCACTGTTCCTTTCTTTTTTTCTCTTTATTTCTTTTTTTTTCTTAAAATAATAGTAAGAAAGAAGTGTTACCATCATGGAGTCTTCGTTCCATGACCCCCCTCCTCCTCCCAAGCCCCTTTTTGTTACTGCACCCTGTTCTGACCTGGCTTCATTATTGGACCATTCTCCAGACTTTTCCCATACTCCTGTACCTTCTGCAGGTGATGCTTTGTCACCTGTTCCAGGTGCTGAGACTCCGCCCATTTCTTCTAGTGCCTCTACCCCCTTGCATGTCTTTAACTATGCATCCCGCTTCCCCTCATATGGTGCGATGGGTTTTGGATAATCCACTTGCCTCAGGTTGTGCCGCCTGAAGTTCTACGTCTAAATTTACCAGACCCTTTGCTGACCATGGTCCTTTGATTTCTACTCATTCCACCCAGAAACGACCTACACGACACCCTCTTCCTTTATGCACCATGTTTACAAGTACACAGTCGACCAATTCTATCTTAATGAATGTGAAAAACATTGCCTTAAGGAGAGTGAAGGCCTTGCTTATGCTATGGCTGTCTCTCGGTTCTTCCTTCAGGGGAATCTTCCCCATGTTCCTTATTCTCAAGTAGCTAGGAGACCTCCAGCCTTGGTGGTCGTCCCGCCTACCAGCTCCTCCAGTTCCGTATCTTCCAGGGTCACCCCCACCCCCGTCTCTAATTCTTTTGCGGTTTTACCCTCTGAAACCTCCACTTCCTTACCTATTCCTACCTCTACTTCTTCTCACCCACTAGTTTCTCAGTCTGTGAAGCCTCACATGCCTGCATCTTCTTTGCGCTTATCACTTGTGACGTTGAACCTGTCTCCTAAGCCCAAGTATCTTCGCATTCCTCCGGTGCTTACAATTCCCCAAATGTTTTCTTTTCGGCCTCGGTGCATAGTTCTCAGCCCCTTTCTAACTCACACGAAGGCGAGAGTTTCCCTCGAGACTACTTCCCCAGTCACCTTCCAGCCTCCTTCCTCTCCTATTCTACCACAGGACTCCTCTGTCCCCGCCAGCACATCTCTCCCGGTTCATACTCCTCTTCCCTCTCAGACCTCTTTGATTCCCTCCATAGTCTCTCTGATCTCTACTTGATCTACCTCACCTGTCTCTGAAGTCATGGTATCGGCATCTTCCTTGTCCGCTGAGACACTTGATGCTATCTCCAACTATATTGCAGAGACAATACCCTCGAAGGACACCAGTGTGCCTCCTTCTACCCCTTCTTATTTTTCACAACCCTCGCAGCAGTCTTTTCCTTCACAGCATTCTGATTCCTCCTTTCTTACATGCTTTCCATTGCCTCCACATATTGACTTCACTGACCCTACTAGCCAATAGATTTTATCACTTATTGTTGGCATACTTGTCTTTGCGAATAATTACTTATTTACAATGGAATATTTGTGGCCTCAAGGGTAATCAGGGAGAGCTCCAGGTGTTGCTCTCCCTGTTTTCCCCAGTATGTGTTGGGTTACAAGAGCCCAAAATTCGTCTAGCTGCAATCCGTCCCGTTTTGGGCTAAGTGCTGTAGCATTCTTCTGATGAATCATTTAATGAGAGCGCACTTCTTGTGCACATTGGTATACCTTATCAACAGGTCTTTGTTCATTCTCCGCTGCATTATATTGTAGCCAGTATTTATTTGCACAGATGGTATACAGTTTACTCTATATCTCTCCCCTTCCCATGCATTCTGTATCTCGGATATTACGTTCTTGATCTCTTCTCTGTTGATAGGTGATTTTAACGCTCACCATCATCTTTGGGGAGGGCCCCAGTGTGACTCTCGTGGTGATCAGTTGAAGACTCTTTTCAATTATCATCCTCTTCATGTTTTAAATACGGGTGCTCTCACCTATTTTGACTCTCGCACTCAGTCTCTCTATTGCACTGATCTTTCTATCTGTTCCTCGTCAATTGCACTTGATTATGCTTGGAATTGCACGACAGTAATCACTTTCCTTTTCTCCTTATTTCTACTATATATTCCCGATGACCTCGTAGCCCCCGTTGGCAATTTAGACAAGCAAATGAGGACTTAAACTCTCATCTTACCACTTTTTGTGTGGACACTTCTTTGTCCTCTACTGATGAGCTGGTGCCATAGTTTTCGATGTTAGTTTTGACTGCAGCATCACGTTCTATTCTCAGACATAAGTGCCTTGGTGGTCTGCGTGTGCCCATGCAGTGCATTTGAAATGTTTTACGTGGGGCTGTTATCAACATAATCAGACCCCAGATTGTCTTTTGAGTTTTCGGCAAGCAAGGGCAGTCACTTTCTGCAACATATATGACGCTAAACACACTTGTTGGGAAGACTACGTTTTTATCATTACCTTGACTTCCCCTATGAGTGTGGTTTGGAAGAAGGTACGGAAGTTGTGTGGCAAGTATGCTTCAGACCCATCTCCTGTTTTGAAAGTTGCTGGTGTTAGTGTTGCGGAACCTCTTGAAGTTGCCATGGAAATCGGGAACTATCTTGTCTGTGTCTCCCAAGGGTTTCACCTCTGTCCCTCGTTTCTCACATCTAAGTCTAAAAGGGAGCAATTGCCTTTAGATTTCTCTTCTAATGGAATGGAGCTGTATAATGAACCTTTCACTCTCCTGGAGCTTGAGTCCATGCTTAGGCCTGATGATATTCATATCTGTATGCCAAAGCATCTGCGTTCTACATCCCTTACAGTCCTTTTGCGTCCTTTCAATATTATTTGGACACGAGGGATTCTCCCTCAACATTGGAAATCTGCCATTGTACTACCGTTTTGCAAACCAGGCACCTCGGGGCTTGATGCCTTTCACTATCATCCCATTTTTCTGAGCAGTGTAGTCTGGAAGATGATGGAACGATAAGATAAGATAAGATAAGATTTCTTCGGATTTTTAACCCCGGAGGGTTAGCCACCCAGGATAACCCAAGAAAGTCAGTGCGTCATCGAGGACTGTCTGTCTTATTTCCATTGGGGTCCTTAATCTTGTCCCCCAGGATGCGACCCACACCAGTCGACTAACAACCCAGGTACCTATTTGCTGCTAGGTGAACATGACAACAGGTGTAAGGAAACACGTCGAAATGTTTCCACCCGCCGGGAATCGAACCCGGGCCCTCCCTCTTGGTGAATAGACGTCTGATATGGTATTTGGAGACTCGCAGTGGTCTTTCTCCTTGCCAATATGGCTTTCGCAAGGGCCTGTCTACTTTGGACCCATTGCTCCTGTAAGGGGTTGGGAGCAGTAGGAGGATTAAATACTATGTTTGTTTGGGTCAGTCATTTATAGTTGTTGTTATTGTTGTTGTTATGGAGCGGCCATGGAGAGTATACAATTGTTATTGTACTCTGGCTTTTATTAACCTACAACCACTACAGTGGCGACGAGGATGGGATCATCAGAGCCAAGGATAGTGGGCCAATGTGGCCTGAAGTAGTAGGGATAGTGGCAGCCGAGGACGTTGCAGAAGAGCGGTGATTATTAAAATCTACAGAAGCAGCAACAAGGGTCAGCATGGCGGCATCACAAGGAAGGTTGGAGCCTTTCGACCCACGTAAAATTTCTTTGGAGCTTTAACTAAGCTTGTTGGAAGCCAACTTCGCTCACTTAGGAATTAAAGAGCAAGATAACAAGAGGAACTTCTTGCTAGTGTCACTGGGATCAGAAACTTACAGTGTTTTAGGTAATGTGTGTGCACCAGATTTACCACACACGAAGCGTTACGACGACTTGGTCGTGGCACTGAAAAGTTATTATGCAGTGAAACCAGCCTACCACCACAGTTTGTTGGCTTTTCAGCAGAGGAAGAAACGACAGGGTGAGTCCTTACATGAATTATATACAGATTTAAAAGCGTTGGCTGTGAACTGTACCTTTGGGGGACAATTTGACCCCAGAGTGAGGGACCAGTTGTTTATGGCAGTGGTGGATGAAGTGTATTTTCCTCACCTAGTTGCAGAAAATTTGGATTTGCAAAGTGTGCAGTCTGCAAAACTATTTGACAAACTTTTGAACTTGGAACAGGCATTTGTTACAGATCAGAACTCTGCTCCTGCAGTACAAGTGATTAATGCTGTGAAATGTAAACATTGTGGGTTCCAGCACAGTACTAGTACTTGTAGGTTTAAAGACTTTTTCTGTAATAATTGTCATAAGAAAGGCCACTTGAGAAGAGTGTGTAGAGAGAAATCTTCAAAAGTGTCTCCTAAGGCTGTATCAAAATCGAGTATTGACAAAAACAGGACAGCAAGGACACAGCAGTCACCGAGATATCCTAGAACAAAGTCAGTTAAGGTGCTGGATGACGGTGATAGTTCAGCGGATGAGGAAGTGATGAGCTTATATGCCTTAGAGGATAGAGTGTTTTCCATGAAGGCAGAGAAATATGGGTTTATCATTAACAATAAAATGGTACCTTTTGAGATTGACAGTGGGGCGTCCATCTCGACTTTATCCAAAGACTGGGTAGAGGCAGTAAAGGGGCACATTGAACCATGTTCTAGGAGGGTAAATGCATATGATAATTGGAAAATAAACCTTCTGGGACAGGTGGTTTTGCCGGTAAGATATAATAAATTAGAGGTGTCACAAGTGTTTTATGTAGTGAAATCCAATAATAGTAACTTGTGTGGGAAAGACCTCATGAAAAAGGTAGGGATTTACCTTGCTGGATTGGATGAATCTACCAAAATTAACAAACTAGACAGTGCTGAAGAAATGTTAGATAATATTAGGGTAGATTCTAGTAAACCTATCTCCAGCATCGTGGCACAAATTCATGTGAAAAGTGATGCTGTCCCTAAGGTTGTGAAAGCAAGGCCAGTACCTTTTTTTCACAAAGAGATGATTGAGGAAGAATTAGAAAAACTAGTGCAGAAAGACATTATTGAGCCTATATCGCATAGTGAATGGTCTGTACCTATTGTGCCAGTACTGAAGGCTGACTCTAAGTCTATGAGAATTTGTGGGAATTTTAAATATGTAAATCAACAAATTCATTGTGAAAGATATAAGCTACAGTGCCGTGTCTTCCTTTGCAGATGACACCCGAATCTGTATGACAGTGTCCACCGTTGAAGACACTGTAAGACTCCAAGCAGACATAAACCAAATCTTTAAATGGGCTGCTAGGCTGTATGACCCCTGTGGTTTAGCGCTTCTATTTGATTATAATAATAATTTAAATGGGTTACAGAAAACAATATGAAGTTCAATGATGAGAAATTTCAATTACTCAGATACGGAAAACGTGAAGAAATTAAAATCTCATCGGAGTACAAAACTAATTCCAACCACACAATAGAGCGAAAAACTAATGTCAAAGACCTGGGAGTGATCATGTCAGAGGATCTCACCTTCAAGGACTATAACACAGTAGCAATTACATCTGCTAGAAAAATGACAGGATGGATAATGAGAACCTTCAAAACCAGGAATACCAAGCCCTTATTGACACTTTACAGATCGCTTGTTCTATCTAGGCTGGAATATTGCTGCACACTAAGGCGGGTGAAATTGCTGACCTTGAAAATGTGCAGAGAACCTTCACGGCACGCATAACTGCGATATATCACCTCAATTACTGGGAACGCTTGAAGTTCCTAAACCTGTACTCTCTAGAACGCAGGAGGGAGAGATACATTATTATATACACATGGAAAATTCTCGAGGGATTAGTACCAAACTTGCACACGAAAATCACTCCCTACGAAAGCAAAAGACTCGGCAGGCGATGTAACATCCCCCCAATGAAGAGCAGGGGTGCCACTAGCACGTTGAGGGACAACACAATAAGTGTCAGGGGCCCGAGATTGTTCAGCTGCCTCGCAGCATATTATTTAGTTTGATATCTTTATTATGCACCCCATACCCATCCTGTGGGCGGTAGTCAAAAGATTACAGAGGTACATAAGGGGTCCAGGGACTGGACCCCAAAGTTTTGATAGCTGAGCAAGTTACAAAGGTAATGAACTAACAAGCTACAAAGGTAATGAACTCACAAGTTACAAAGGTAATGAACTAACAAGCTACAAAGGTAATGAACTCACAAGGGACAAAAGTAATGAAACATGTAAGTGAATTTACTTACTTACGTTTATACATGGTTACAATCATGAACAAATTATAAAGCAATGAACAATTCACTAGTCTACACCCGGCCACAACTGTAATGAGTTCTTCTCCCAGCATACATCAGAGGGATTACCAACAAACCCTTGGCTGTCTTCAAGCAGGCACTGGACAGGCACCTGAAGTCGGTACCTGACCAGCCAGGCTGTGGTTCGTATGTTGGACTGCGTGCGGCCAGCAGTAACAGCCTGGTTGATCAGGCTCTTGTCCAACATGAGGCCTGGTCACAGACCGGGCTGCAGGGGCGTCGACCCCTGGAATTCTCTCCAGGTAAACTCCAGGTTACCCAGGACTGAGGAATTTTTGTCTGTAGTGGATAAAAGTAAAATATTTATAAAATTAGATATAAAGGATTCTTTTTTACAGATACCTGTAGATGAGAGGAGCCAACTACTTTTAGTAATTAATACTCACAGGGGACTTTTTAAATATAAGAGATTACCATTTGGAATTTCCTCATCTGGTATTTTCCAGAAATTTATTTCCCAATTGTTTGTTAAACTAGATGGGGTTGCATCCTATTTAGATGATATCATAATATGTGATGCCACAGAAGTTGAGCATGATGTTAGACTCAGGCAGGTGTTGAGTATTTTACAAGAGCATAATGTAGTACTGAATAAGAATAAGTCAGTGTTGAAAACCAGATCTATTGAATATCTGGGGTATGAAATTTCAGGGGAAGTTATTAAACCCTCTTCTCAGAAGGTGGAGGCTCTTGTGAATTTACCTTCACCTACGTCTGTAGGGAAAGTTCAGTCCTTTGTGGGGATGGTGACATATTGTAAATTCATTAAGAACTTTTCTTTAATTTTGGCACCACTGTATGATTTGTTAAAAAAGGGAGCTACATTTGAGTGGTCTTCAGTGGAAGAGGAAGCTGTTCAAAGGATTAAAAAACAATTAGTGTGTTCAGCTTTGTTGACTAATTTTACAGGAGAGCATCCATTAATAATTGAGGTTGATGCTTCTTCTGTGGGTGTTGGATGTGTGTTAATCCAGGTTGTAAATGGCCAGGAAAAACCTGTGTATTTTGCTAGTAAGAAACTTTCTCCAGCAGAACAGAATTATTCTCAACTTGATAAAGAAGGTCTAGCTTTGGTGTATGCTGTTAAGAAATTCAGATATTTTTGCTAGGGAGAAAGTTTGTTGCTCCCAAAGATCATAAACCATTGCTAGGGTTGTTTGGAAAAGGGAAACATATTCCAGTAAATGCAAATGCCAGAATTCAGCGTTGGGCTCTGTTATTAGCTCAGTATGATTATGAATTGTCATTCAAGGCTGGCAAGGAAAATGTTATTGCAGATGCATTTAGTAGATTACCTATTGAAGATCACAGCTTAGAGTCAGGTATACCTTCGGAATATGTAAGATTAGTGGAGTCCCTCGATTTCCAACATTTATCATTTGACAAAATCAAAGAGGAAACTGGGATAGATGCTGTATTATCCCAAGTAGTAAATAATGTTAAATATGGATGGGATAAAAATAGTGTATTTTTATCTGACTATAATTCAGTCAAATCAGATCTGACTGTTCATGATGATGTATTATTGTATAGGAATAGAGTGGTAGTGCCTGTAAAGTTGAGATGTAAGGTATTGGAGCATCTGCATATAGGTCATAATGGTATCAATGCTATGAAAACAGAAGCTAGGCAGTGGGTCTGGTGGCCAAAGATGGACCAAGATATTGCAGAAGTGACAAAGAGTTGTCCCATTTGTTTTCAGAATTTTAAGCCGATTTCATCTCCTGTCCTATCTTGGCCCAGCACTGGGAAACCATGGTCTAGAGTGCATGTAGACTATGCAGGTCCAGTTGAGGGCAAATATTTTTTGGTAATTGTGGATTCCTTTTCAAAATTCTTTGATGTGCAAGTCACTAGTTCTATGACATCCACAGTTACTACTGAGTTACTGAGGAAATCCTTTTGTAATTTTGGGTTACCAGACATAGTTGTGTCAGATAATGCTGCATATTTTGTATCCCAAGAACTGGAAGCCTTCTTTAGTAAGAATAGTATTGAACATGTTTCTCCAGCCCCATACCATCCATCATCAAATGGTCTGGCAGAGAGGGCGGTAAGGACATTGAAGGAAGGGTTACACAAGTTTACAAAAGGATCTCTCAATACCAGATTATGTAGGTTCTTATATAACCATAGGAAAACTGTTCATTCCTCCACTAATAAGACACCAGCAGAAATGATGTTTCATAGGAATTTTAAAGTCCCGGTTTCGGCTGTCAAATGTCATGTTAAAGAGGACAATTCATTGCCTAAGATGCCTGCTGGTGGCTTTCAAGGAGAGGTGAAGCAATTTAAAGTTGATGATGCTGTGTATGCAAGAAACTTTGGGATAGGTGACCCTTGGGTAGAAGGAAATATTGTGGAGGTATTACCTGGAGTTTACCTGGAGAGCATTCCAGGGGTCAACACCCCCGTGGCCCGGTCCGTGATCAAGCCTAATGTTGGACCAGAGCCTGATCAACCAGGCTGTTACTGCTGGCCGCACGCAGTCCAACGTATGAACCACAGCTGGCTGGTCAGGTACCGATTTTAGGTGCCTGTCTAGTGCCTGCTTGAAGACAGCCAGGGGTTTGTTGGTAATCCCACTGATGTACGCTGGGAGGCAGTTGAACAATCTTGGGCCCCTGACACTTATTGTGTTGTCCCTCAACGTGCTAGTGGCACCCCTGCTCTTTATTGGGGGGATGTTACATCGCGTGACGAGTCTTTTGCTTTCGTAGGGAGTAATTTTTGTGTGCAAGTTTGGTACTAATCCCTCGAGAATTTTCCATGTGTATATAATAATGTATCTCTCCCGCCTGCGTTCTAGAGAGTACAGGTTTAGGAACTTCAAGCATTCCCAGTAATTGAGATGGTTTATCGCAGTTATGCGTGCCGTGAAGGTTCTCTGCACATTTTCAAGGTCAGCAATTTCACCCGCCTTGAAAGGTGCAGTTAGTGTGCAGCAATATTCCAGCCTAGATAGAACAAGCGATCTGTAAAGTGTCAACATGGGCTTGGCATCCCTGGTTTTGAAGGTTCTCATTATCCATCCTGTCGTTTTTCTAGCAGATGCAATTGCTACAGTGTTATGGTCCTTGAAGGTGAGATCCTCTGACATAATCACTCCCAGGTCTTTGACATTAGTTTTTCGCTCTAGTGTGTGGTTGGAATTAGTTTTGTACTCCGATGAGATTTTAATTTCTTCACTTTTTCCGTATCTGAGTAATTAAAATTTCTCATCATTGAACTTCATATTGTTTTCTGCAGCCCATTTAAAGATTTGGTTTATGTCTGCTTGGAGTCTTGCAGTGTCTTCAATGGTGGACACTGTCATACAGATTCGGGTGTCATCTGCAAAGGAAGACACAGCACTGTGGCTTATATCCCTGTCTATGTCCGATATGAGGATGAGGAACAGGATGGGAGCAAGTACTGTGCCTTGTGGAACAGAGCTTTTCACAGTAGCTGCCTCAGACTTTACTCTGTTGACTCTTTGTGTTCTACTTGTTAGGAAATTATAGATCCATCTACCAACTTTTCCTGTTATTCCTTTATCACGCATTTTGTGTGCTATTACACCATGGTCACACTTGTCAAAGGCTTTTGCAAAGTCTGTGTATATAACATCTGCATTTTGTTTGTCTTCTAGAGCATCCAGGACCTTGTGGTAGTGGTCCAGTAGTTGGGATAGACAGGAGCAGCCTGCTCTAAACCCATGCTGCCCCGGGTTGTGCAATTGATGGGTATCAAGATGAGTGGCGATCTTGCTTCTTAGAACCCTTTCAAAGATTTTTATGATATGGGACGTTAGCGCTATTGGTCTGTAGTTCTTTGCTATTGCTTTACTGCCCCCTTTGTGGAGTGGGGCTATGTCTGTTGTTTTTAGTAACTGCGGGACGACCCCAGTGTCCATGCTCCCTCTCTATAGGATGTTAAAAGCATGTGATAGGGGCTTCTTGCAGTTCTTGATGAACACGGAGTTCCATGAGTCTGGGCCTGTAGCGGAGTGCATGGGCATGTTATTTATTGCCTTTTCGAAATCATTTGGCGTCGTGGTGATGTCAGATAGGCATGCGTCTGTCAAGTTCTGTGGCACTCTCATAAAAAATTCATTTAGGTCTTCGATTTTCAGTCTGGTTAGCGGCTCGCTAAAAACTGAGTCATACTGGGACTTAAGTAACTTACTCATTTCCTTGCTGTCATCTGTGTAGGATCCATCCCGTTTAAGTAGGGGCCCAATACTGGATGTTGTTCTCGACTTTGATTTTGCATAAGAAAAGAAATACTTTGGGTTTCTTTCAATTTCATTTATAGCCTCCTGTAGCCGCTCCGTTATTCTTTGCCTTCACCTGTATAGGGAGCGCCTCTCTCTTTCTAGTTTGCATCTTCACCTCCTTTTCCTTAAGGGAATTTGCCTTGAGCAAACCTCTAGTGCCACAGAGGTAATTTGGTCTAGACATAGGTTAGGATCCGTGATGCTTAGGCAATCTTCCCAGTTTATATCATTTAGTACTTGGTTTACTTGGTTCCACCTTATGTTTTTGTTATTGAAGTTGAATTTGGAGAAGGCTCCCTCGCGGCTGATCACATTTTGTTGATCTGGGGCTCCCCCCATGCATGTCTGGACCTCTATTATGTTGTGATCTGAGTATATTGTTTTTGATATGATGATATTTCGTATCAGATCATTATTGTTGGTGAAGATGAGGTCCAGCGTATTCTCTAATCTTGTGGGCTCTACTATATGCTGGTTTAAGGTGAACTTGGTGCAGAGACTTAAAAGTTCATGCATGTGTGAATTTTCATCTGAGCTGCCTCCTGGTGTTATCTCTACTACCACATTGTTTGCAATGTTCCTCCATTTTAGGTGCCTGAGGTTGAAATCCCCCAGTAGCAAGATGTTGGGGGCAGGAGCTGGAAGATTTTCCAGACAGTGGTCAATTTTCAGAAGCTGTTCCTGGAATTGTTGGGACGTTGCATCCGGGGGCTTGTAGACAACCACGATGACCAGGTTTTGATTCTCGACCTTTATTGCTAATACTTCAACTACATCATTTGAGGCATTTAGTAGTTCTGAACATATAAGTGACTCTGTGATATACAGGCCAACCCCCCCCCCCCTTTTTGCCTGTTCACTCTGTCACACCTGTATAGGTTGTAGCCCGGGATCCATATTTCATTGTCCAAGTGATCTCTTATGTGGGTCTATGTGAAAGCCGCAAACATAGCATTTGACTCTGTAAGCAGTCCAGGAATGTAAAGTATCTTGTTGTTTGTTGCTGGCTTTGGATCCTGTATATTAGCAAAGATGAATGTAGTTGGATTGGTGGTATTGGTGGTATGAGGAGGTCTTTTTTTCCTGGCACTAGTATCTGTTGTATTGAAGTGGAGGCCATTGGCTGTGATTCCACTCCAGAAATGATTGCAGTTGGTGTACAATTTCTGTCATTTCCTGCCAGCTTTTTTTCTTTCCTGGTACTAAAAAACCTCTCTCTCCGGAGTGGCTGTGGCTACCCAGGTTTTGCCATGTTCTGGATGTTCTGTGTCGCCTCGTACCCTTTAGGTGGTATGCCTGGCAATATAAGTTATAGCACTGTCTTTCCTGAATTGATGTGTGGCACATTTCAGGGTGGAAAAACTTACAGGATGGGAGGTTGCATTTGCCTGTTTTCATATGGGCACGGCATTTTCTGGGGTGATCATAATTGCATGTCCCATCTGATTTCCCAGATTTTCCATGCCTGCAGATACCAAGTGCATAATATTCACATAGGCTTGGTTTCCGTTTGCCATGTTTTTTTGTGACTGTGTTCCCCATTGGTGGGTGTGTTCCTGTCTCGTGTCTGTCTTCGTTACTAGTGCTAACAATGGAGCCTTCAACTGTTTCCGGTAATTTATCTTCAGTATTTCCCTGGGCATCCCCTTGTTTACTATCTATCATGGTATTGCTAGTTTGTAGCACTGTTTTGTGTGTGTCCTTGTCTACACCTGTTTCCCCATCATTTATTTCACTAGAGCTCCTGTCTCTCTTCAGGGCACCATCATTTATTTCTCCATTCTTACATTTACTGTCAACCATTTTAACATCTGTACCAGGGGCGGTAGCACCATCTGGCCCTGATTCTTAACTTTCCCAACTGTTATAGAAAGCTGTCATGTTTTTTTATGAAGTTCGATTTGGTGTTGTCATCTTTTAATATGGATGTGATTTTATTCCACAGTTCGGTCTCATTTGGACATACCCAAAAACACTTCCCTTGTTTAATATCTCGTGTAGTAGATTCTTGGATGTCTACACAAGGGGCATGGCAGCATTTACCACAAAAGTTGCATGTAATCCATGCACTGGAACGTTTGTTTGTGTTTCTGCATACTACACAGGGTTTCATGATTGATTTTGTTAGTTTTTTTACTGTATATTCTACTAATGGCTTTCCTGAAGTGGTGATCTGTCTATTTGTATCGTATCTATTTTATTTGCATGTGTAAGTGTTTGGACAATCTTAGGGGTTAGAAATTACAAAGTGTTAATTAGAGGTTTTGGTAACATGATATGGAAAAGGCATATAGATCAACGCATGCCAAGGTTTAGGAGTGGAGTGCAACCATTGATTCCAACAGTACCAGAAGCGGTAAGGAGTGGTTTAGAGGAACTGCCCACAATAGACAATTATGGTAATAAACTTAAAGAGCAGGTTAGCATGAAGGAAGAACCTCCTGGGAGGTTTAATAAGGGAAACAGCAGTGTGAGAGAAGAGGGGCACCTCAGGACAGTGCAAACCCTATAATTCTCCGGCGTTCCAGCAGAGTTGTCAAACCTCCAGATAGGTTGAATTTATAAGTTGGATGATATGGTAACCATTCCATCTGTGGTGATGATATAATGTAATTTAGAAAAGGAGGAATGTAAGGCGTTGGGAGCAGTAGGAGGATTAAATACTATGTTTGTTTGGGTCAGTCATTTATAGTTGTTGTTATTGTTGTTGTTGTTATGGAGCGGCAATGGAGAGTATACAATTGTTATTGTACTCTGGCTTTTATTAACCTACAACCACTACAGCTCCACTTAGATATGTATGTGCAAAATGTCTTTGCTAATAAACACTCCGTCCTAGCAGTCTTTTTTGATCTCGAGAATACATATGACACCACTTGGAGCTGTAACATCTTAGCTCAGGCCCACTCCTTAGGCCTCTGCAGTAATCTACCAACCTTCCTTGCTGGTTTCTTATCTGAAAGACATTTTCGTGTCCGTGTTGGCTACTCACTTTCCTCAGACTTTGTTCAGGCCGAGAGAGTCCCATAAGGTTGTGTCCTTAGCACTACCCTTTTTCTCTTGGCTATAAATGACCAACCTTCCATTCTTCCATTTGGATGTCACTTTACGTGGATTACTTCGCTATAGCTTCTGCAGGTGCTGATGTCACCTAGTAGTAGCCTCCCTTGAGGATGCGATTGACTGTGTTTTCCCTTGGGCCACATCTCATGGATTTAAATTTTCTAGTACAAAAACCCATTTCATTACCATCACTAAACGTCCTCTTGTCCCAGATATTTAATTGTATTTACATGGCTCACATATCCCAGAATGTGACACAGTCAAGTTTCTTGGCCTTAAATTCGATCGCTGGTTGACATGGAAACCTCACATTTCCTCTGAAGGTAGCTTGCCATGGTCGGCTGAGCCTCCTTAAAATTCTTGCACATCGTTCATGGGGAGCAGATCGCCTGACTCTCCTCCATTTGCATTCCACCCTAGTCTTGTCCAAGCTGGATTATGGCGACGAAGTCTATTCTGCAGTTTCTATACATCTCTTTCTAAGTTAGATCCCCTTCATCATCAGGGTCTATGTTTATGCTTCGGTGTCGTTCGTACATCCCCTGTTGAAAGCCTCTATGCTGAGGCAGATGTTCCTTCCTTAGCTGATCGTCATGATGCTCATTGCCTTCGTTACTTTGTCCTCTCTCATGACCTTCGTGTTCCTTCTACAAATAGATTGGTCTCAGGCGTTAGTAGAAGCCCGTTATTTGTTTGGCGCCCCTGCTTACTCCGACCATTTTCTCTTCATCTTCACTCACTATGGTCTTCTCTCCAGTTGCCTCCCTTGTATGTTCATTTAGTGTCTGCCTTTTCCCTTCCCCCTTGGAAGGTTCCAACGATTCGTGTCTGTTCTTCCCTGCTGCCTTGCACCAAAACTCTCCTGCCTGCAACCTCTTATCGCTCTCTTTTACTTGATCACTCCCGGTCACATACTTATGCCGTCGCTGTTTATACAGATGGTTCTAAATCTTCTGATGGTGTTGGGTTCATGGCAGTGTTCCTTGACGAAGTTGTCCGAGGACATTTGTTAGACTACGCTAGAATTTTTGCTGCCAAGTTGTATGCCATCACAGCTCTTCTCTGTACTATTACATATCATTTCAGATTCCCTCAGCGCTTTGCAAGCCATTAAACAATTTGATTCCCCTCATCCATTGGTCCTTCATATTCAACTATAGTTGCACTGTGTGGCTAGCAAAAACA
>WNWK01036337.1:0-19218 GCA_009830355.1 Cherax destructor | reverse complement strand
CATTTTTCCCATCATTTTTGTAGATAATTTTAACCTTCTTAGGTAAATTCACAACAGTGTAAAATAAAAGTAACACCTTTATGTAATTATCCCCATGTTTACCTGGAGGGTGTTCCTGGGGTCAACGCCCCGCGGCCAGCCCTTTGACCAGGCCCCCCAGTGGATCAGGGCCGATCAGCTAGTCTGTTACTGCTGGTCGCACATAGTCCATCATACGAACAACAGCCCAGCTGATCGGGTACTGACCTTGGTATCTGTCCAGCTCCCTCTGAAGGCAGCCAGAGGTTTATTGGTAATTTCCTTTATGCATGGTGGGAGGCTGTTGAACAGTCTTGGGCCCCGGATACTTTCTGTTTTTTCTCTTAGTGTACTAATGGCCCCCCTACTTTTCATTGGGGTTATGTTGCACCGTCTGCCAAGTCTTTTCCTTCCGTAGGGAGTGATTTCTGTGTGCAGATTTGAGACCAGTCCCTCTAGGATTTTCCAGGTGTAGATTATGATGTATCTCTCTCTTCTGCACTCCAGTGAGTACAGGTCAAGTGACTCCAAGTGTTCCCAGTAATTAAGGTGTTTGACGGAAGTTATATGTGCAGTAAAGGTTCTCTGAACATTCTCTAGATCTGCAATTTCACCTGTGAACTAAATATATTCCCAGTTCCATCGTTCAATACTGTGAATGTCGTGAGCACAAAGATCTTTGTAAAAATTTTTTTGTTAAATGTAGTTAGCAACTGATTATTTTAATTACATTTATGATAGTACCGCTTGTTGTGAGGTTGTTACCTAACCGTTACAAACTGTTTTGATTATTTCGCAAAATGAAGCCATGACTTTAATTTGTTTAATGTTAAGTCAGTACGGCCACTTATTACTTACGATATTATTGAGTTCTGTAAGTGGCTCATATATTCATGATTCATTATCATTAATAAGAATATTTTTAAAGATTCATAGAGATTTAAGAGAGATGTGTCAGTGATGCCCAGTTACGGGAGAACACACACGGGTGACTGACAGCCAGGGTAGTTAGGTTAATGACCAGATACTCACCTAATTACCATTTAATGAGACAGCGATTGACAGCTTCTCTTGATCATACTTGACTAATTATATACCACTGATTAGTCTATTTATTTGTTAAGCTTATGTAATTAACGACCAATACAGCTTCTTTTTTGAGCAGGTACTTGGTCAATAACAACCATTCAAGATTATAGACAGGCTGATAGCTTTAATTAATTATGCGTGAGTAGTTATAGTTCATAGCTATGCTCACAGATTCAGTTTATTCGTGTCTAATAATAATATCTTAGAACTGTGTTTAAAGCTTAAATTTATGTATATAATACATTTTTATATTATCAGTGTAGCTGGGCTTAGGAGTCACTCGCTTGATCACTAATTAATAATGAACAATGTATTATGTGGTCTAATGACAGCCCTCTAATGGCATAGTTGGCTAATGGCAGCCTACTAATGGCATAGTTGGCTAATGACAGCCTACTAATGGCATAGTCGGTATTGTATTTCATTAATATACAACTTGTCAGACTCTTAGCACAGAGGACATCACTACAACCTACTTTCTAACTCTTCATTATTTGTAAACATAAAGTCTAGATTATTTTCTAATCTGGTTATCCCTGATCATATTCATATCCCTAGTCATATTCATATCCCTAGTCATATTCTTATCCTCGTCATATGCTTTTCCCCTTGTCTTATCGTTACCCTTCGTCATATTCACACCCCTCATCATTTGCATCCTTGTCATATTCTGACCCCCATTACGCCATGGACAGGAACAAGATTGTGCTGAACAGGAAGGATTACGGCAAGATTATCAGGGTGATGAAGGCTGGACACCCAGAGCTGGGTCCTTCAGGGTGGGGTGCCTGGCTGGAGCTGGTGCCAGGCCACGTGGGTGTGCCCACCTTCAGGCAGTTTGTTCAGTACATCCTGGAGCAGCATGAAGCACACCACGTGCTCAACGAACACTGGATCCCAGTCTCCCAGTTCTGCCCCCCGTGTCTTGTTAACTACACTGTTCTGGCCAAGGTGAGAAAAGAATTACTATGAATGAGGCTCAGAGAGAGAAAGAGAGGCACATAGAGACTTACAAACAGCAGCAGACACAGAATTTAATGATATGGAGGAAAGCTCAATTGTGTTGAGTCTGTTGTAGTTCTGTGATTTGAACCTCCTAAGTAGAGGCAAAACTTTGGAATGGCAATGGGTTGTCCCATTAATGTTGTACTTGTTGTACTAGCCAACCTGTACATGGAATATTTGAAAGGTAAAAACACACTGTTCATTCTCAACACTGTGACATGACTGACCTATGTAAAGGTGAATGTGAAAAAAACAAGCACTAATAATATTTGTCTCCCACAGGTGGAAACTTTGGACCAAGATACTAACTATATAATATTTGCTTCAGGTAAGAAATTGTCGTGTTTAAGCAACCAAACAACCTACCTCTCTAAAATACTTTTTAATTACCGGTATGCACTTATTTTTAATTACTTAACTTGGTATTCAGTGTGGTAGTGTTTGGCTGAGTGTGGTCGTGTTTGGTTGAGTGTGGTAGTGTTTTTGAGTGTAGTCGTGTTTGGTTGAGTGTGGTAGTGTTTGGCTGAGTGTGGTCGTGTTTGGTTGAGTGTGGTAGTGTTTGGTTGAGTGTGGTCGTGTTTGGTTGAGTGTGGTAGTGTTTGGCTGAGTGTGGTCGTGTTTGGCTGAGTGCGGTCGTGTTTGGTTGGTATGGTCGTGTTTGGTTGAGGGGGTAGTGTTTGGTTGAGTGTGGTAGTGTTTGGTTGACTGTGGTAGTGTTTGGCTGAGTGCGGTCGTGTTTAGTTTAGTGGGGCGTGTTTGGTTGAGTGTGGTCGTGTTTGGTTGAGTGTGGGAGTGTTTGGCTGAGTGCGGTCGTGTTTGGTTTAGTGTGGCCGTGTTTGGTTGAGTGTGGTCGTGTTTGGTTGAGTGTGGCCGTGTTTGGTTGAGTGTGGTCGTGTTTTGTTTAGTGTGGCCGTGTTTAATTGAGTGTGACCGTGTTTGGTTGAGTGTGGTCGTTTTGGTTGAGTGTGGTCGTGTTTGGTGGAGTGTGGTAGTGTTTGGCTGAGTGTGGTCGTGTTTGGTTGAGTGTGGTAGTGTTTGGCTGAGTGCGGTCGTGTTTGGTTTAATGCGGTCGTGTTTGGTTGATGTGGTCGTGTTTGGTTGAGTGTGGTAGTGTTTGGCTGAGTGCGGTCGTGTTTGGTTTAGTGTGGCCGTGTTTGGTTGAGTGTGGCCGTGTTTGGTTGAGTGTGGTCGTGTTTGGTTGAGTGTGGTCGTGTTTGGTGGAGTGTGGTCGTGTTTGGTGGAGTGTGGTAGTGTTTGGCTGGGGTGCGGTCGTGTTTTTCTGAGTGCGGTCGTGTTTGGTTGAGTGTGGGGTTTTGGGTTTAGTGTGGTCGTGTTTGGTTGAGTGTGGTAGTGTTTGGTGAGTGCGGTCGTGTTTGGTTTAGTGTGGCCGTGTTTGGTTGAGGTGGTCGGGTTTTGGGTTTAGGGGGCCTGTTTTTGGGGGTGGCGTTTTGTTTAGTGTGGCCGTGTTTGGTGTATTGTGACTGTGTTTGGTTGAGTGTGGTCGTGTTTGGTTGGGTGGTCGTGTTTGGTGGAGGTGGAGTGTTTTGAGTGTGGTCGTGTTTGGTTGAGTGTGGTAGTGTTTGGCTGAGTGCGGTCGTGTTTGGTTTAATGGGTCGTGTTTTGGTTGAGTGTGGTCGTGTTTGGTTGAGTGTGGTAGTGTTTGGCTGATGCGGTCGTGTTTGGTTTAGTGTGGCCGTGTTTGGTTGGGGGCCGTGTTTGGTTGAGTGTGGTCGTGTTTGGTTGAGTGTGGTCGTGTTTGGTGGAGTGTGGTCGTGTTTGGTGGGGTGGTAGTGTTTTAGTGCGGTCGTTTTTGGCTGAGTGCGGTCGTGTTTGGTTGAGTGTGGTCGTGTTTGGTTGAGTGTGGTCGTGTTTGGTTGAGTGTGGAGTGTTTGGCTGAGTCGGTCGTGTTTGGTTTAGTGGGTTTTTGGGGGGGCCCTTTTGGGAGTATGGCCTGTTTGATTGAGTGTACTCCCCTAATTGTATTCACCTAATTGTGGTTGCGGGGGGTCGAGATTCAGCTCCTGGCCCCGCCTCTTCGCTGCCGCTACTGGGTCTCTGCTCCCCTGCTCCATGAGCTTTATCATACCTCGTCTTAAAACTTTTATGGTTCCTGCCTCCACTATATCTTTTCTAGACTATTCCATTTCCCCTGCTCTCTGTGGCTGAAGAAATGCTTCCTAACACCCCTTTTGACTCATCTGAGTCTTCAGCTTCCAGTTGTGCCCCCTTGTTTCTGTGTTCCCTCTGGAACATCCTGTCACTGTCTACCTTGTCGATTCCCTGCAGTTTTTTGTATGTCGTTATCATGTCCCCTTTGCCCCTTTCTTTTCCAGTGTTGTTAGTCATATTTCCTCAACCTTTCTTCATAGGGCAGACCCCCGAGTTGTGGAACTAACCTTGTCGCAAACCGACTTGTTTTTTACGGGTTGACCAGGGTGGGGTTTCCCGACTGGTGCCATATTCTAGTATGGGCCGATACACGATGCAGTGTCTTGAACGATTCCTTTTAAAGGGAACGGAACGCTAATCTTAGGTTTTCTAGTCGCCCATATGCTGCCGCAGTTATCGGGTTTATGTGTGCCTCCGGGGACTGCGGCGTTATACTCACCCCAAAGTCTTTCTCCTTTGCCGAGGTTTGTAGCCTTTGTCCGCCTAGCCTGTACTCTGTCAGCGGTTTTTTTGCCCTTCTCCGATCTTCATGACTTTTCATTTGTGGGGTTGATTTCGAGAAGCCAGTTTCTAGACCAGAGTCGCTTGTCCCGGTCTGTTTAAATCATTGCTTGGTTTCATCCGATGTGATTCTCCTCAAATTTCCCATCTGCGAACAGAGACACTTTGAGTCTATCCCATCCGTCATGTCATTTACATATACCAAGAATAATACTGGTCCAAGACTGACCCCTTCGGTACGCCGTTCGCAGGGGCCCCCTGTGGGACCTCATCACGCACCATGACCCGTTGTTGTCTCCTGTGAGGTATTCCTGATCCCTTCCCGTCCCTTCCTGTTATACATGCTTGTTCTTCCAACTTTTTACTAATCTCATGTGAGGAACTGTGTCGAAGGCCTTTTTGCAGTCTAGGAAATGCAATCAACCCACCCTTCTCTCTTGCCTTACCTCTGTTACTTTATCATAGAACTCTAGGAGGTTTGTTACACAGGATTTGCTCCACCATTCTTTTCCTGGTCGTGTTTGGTTGAGAGGGGTGGTGTTTGGTTGAGCGTGGTCGTTTTTGGGTTTGAATGTGGTGGGTTTTGGTTGAGGTGGTCGTTTTGATTGAGTGTGGTCGTATTTGACTGTGTGGTCGTGTTTGGTTGAGTGTGGTCGTTTTGACTGAGTGGACAGCCTGTCTGTGCATAGACAGCCATGCTGTCTGCCAGCTGATTCATATTTCGCCATGCTATTTTCCCATAGTTTTCCCGCCAGAGGGCAAGCCAGGCGTACCCACGTCTACCAGACCCCCCCTGGCCCACCCCACTTGGCCCCCAGACTTCACTCAGTCAAAGGCCTACCCTCCCCCCCCAAAGGGGCATCCCACCGGGGCCATGGCCACAGACACGCACCTTTTACCCACCTTTATTACAAATAAAGTAAGAAGCCTCAAGCCTTATCATTTAAACCCACCCCTCCAAAACGCCAAATAACAATGATAAAGGGGGCGGGGTGGGAAAGGCAGGCGGGCCCCTGAGGTAGACACTGTGGACGCACCACCACCCCCAAACGACTCACCCCCCTCTTGTAGCTGTAGGAAGGGCGTCGAGACACCCCGGATGCAGAAGGGTGTAGGAGAATACTGGGGAGTTGTAGAATAGGAGATGAACACACACGTGACTGCTTCAGGCTGGGGGGCTGGAGATGACGCCCCTTTTCGCATTTTGTGGAAAAAACGTGGACGATCTCTGATCAGGCACCCAGGGGACGTAGAAGCTACGGATGATGCGAGAAGCCAGCAGATGACCTGGATATGACTGGCTTGGTCGGGATGACGACTGGGGGGTGGGTCCCTACACTACACTCTGCCGTGAACCACTGCTGTCACCACTGTTAAGTTAAATTTTGGCTGTTTACTTTGGGCGTAGAATGGTAGCGTAGGTAGAATAGGGCCCGATGACTAGACTCTTTTTAAATGGCAAGGTGTGGAATACAGGGGACGAGTGCGGGGGCCCGGGGAGCCATTTGGGGTGAACCTGGTTCAGTGGGTAGGCCGTAGAAGTGAGAGAGAAGCAGGGCGACCAGCCCACCTTGATGGCCTATGGGGGCAGCACCATAGTGCCCGATTTGAAACAGCCTCTGGGTAGGTGTTTACATCCGCCTCCCGGGGGTGAGAAGCCTGTCTGCCTGCATAGACAGCCATGCTGTCCCCAGCTGAGTTCATATTTCCCCTGCTAGTTTCCCATAGTATTCCGCCAGGGGGCAAGCCGGGAGGCGTCCCCACGTCTACCAGCCCCCCCTGGCCCCCTCACGGCCCCCAGACTTCACTAGTCAATAGGCCTACCCCCTCCCTCCGCAAGGGCATGGCCCACCGGGCCGGGACAGACACGGCCTGTTACCCCCCCTTTTATTACAAATAAAGTAAAAGCCTCCAAGCCTTATCATTTCAACCACGCCCCCAAAAACCCCAAATAACATATCGTTATACTGAGTGGGCGTTTTTGGTTTAGTGTGGGTGTTTGGTTGAGTGTGGCCGTGTTTTTGAGTGTGGTCGTTTTTGGGTTGAATGTGGGTGTTTTGTTGAGTGTGGTGTTTTTGTTTAGTATGGCCGTTTTGATTGAGTATGGTCGTGTTTGGTTGAGTGTGGTGGTTTTTAAGGGCGTGGTCGTGTTTGGTTGAGTGTGGTCATGTTTGGTTGAGGGGGGTCGTTTGTTTGAGTGTGGTCTGTTTGTGAGTGTGGTGTGTTTGGTTAGTGTGGTGGTGTTTGGTGAGTGTGGGGGTGTTTTTTGGGAGTGTGGTGATGTTTCGTTGGTTGGTGGTGTTTGGTTAAATGGGTGGGTTTTGGGTTTGGGAGTGTGGCTGTTTGGTTGAGTGTGGTGTGTTTGGTTGAGTGGGTGTTTTGGGTTGGGGGTGGGTGGTGTTTGGTGAGTGTGGTGGTGTTTGTTGGGTGTGGTGTTTGTGAGTGTGGTGGTGTTTGGTGAGTGTGGGGTTTTTTTGGTTGAGGTGGTGGTGTTTGGTGAGTGTGGTGGTTTTTGGGGTGAGTGTGGGGGTTTTGGTTATGGGTGGTGTTTGGTGAGTGGGGGGGTTTTGGTTGAGTGGGGTATGTTTGGTTGGTGGGGTGGTTTGGTTGAGTGTGGTGGTGTTTGGTGAGGTGGTGGGTTTGGTTGAGTGTGGTGGTGTTTGGTTGAGTGTGGTGGTGTTTGGTTGAGGTGGGGGTGTTTGGTGGTGTGGTGTTTTGTTGAGTGTGGTGGTGTTTGGTTGAGGTGGTGGTGTTTGGTTGAGGTGGTGGTGTTTGGCTGAGTGTGGTGGTGTTTGGCTGAGTGGGTGTGTTTGGCTGAGTGTGGTGGGGGGAGGTGGTGTTTGGTTGAGTGTGGGTTTTTTGGTTGAGTGTGGTGGTGTTTGGAGGGGTTTTTTTGGTTGGGTGGTTGTTGGGTTGGGTTGGGGGGGTTTTTTGATTCAGCGTTTTTTTTGGTTGAGTTTGGTCGTGTTTGGTTGATTTGGGTCGTTTTGGTTATGTGGGGGTTTTGGTTGAGTGTAGTGGTGTTTGGTTAGTAGGGCCCGTGTTTGATTGAGTGTGGTGGTGTTTGGTTGAGTGTGGTCGTGTTTGGTTGAGTGTGGTGGTGTTTGGTTGATTTTGGTGGTGTTTGATTCAGCGTGGTCGTGTGTGGTTGGTTTGGTGGGTTTTGGTTGAGGTGGTGTTTGGTTGAGTGTGGTCGTTTTGACTGGTGTGGTGTTTGGTTGTGTTTTGGGGGTTTAGGGGGGTCGTGTTTGACTGAGTGGGTCGTGTTTGGTTTAGTGTGGCCGTGTTTGGTTGAGTGGGGCCCTGTTTTTGAGTTGGTCGTGTTTGGTTGAATGGGGCCGGGGCTTGGGGGGTTTTTTGTTTGGTAGGGCCCGGTTTGGGGAGGGGTGGTTTTGGTTGAGTTTGGTGGTGTTTTTGAGCGGGTTGTGTTTGGTTGAGGTGGTGGTGTTTGGTTGAGTGTGTCTGTTTGATTAGGAGGTGGTGTTTGACTGAGTGTGGTGTTGGGAGGGTGGTGTTTGGTGGAGGTGGGGGTTTTGGGAGGGGGGTTTTTTGAGTGTGGTGGTGTTTGGTTGAGTGTGGTGGGGGTTTGGGTTATGTGGTGTGTTTGGTTGGGTGGTGGTGTTTGGGAGGGGGTGGTTTTTGGTTGAGTGTGGGGGGTTTTTTGGGTTGAGTGTGGTGGTTTTTGGGCCAGTGTGGAGGTGTTTGGTTGGGGGGTGGTGTTTGGCTAGTGTGGTCGGGGTTGGGTTTGATGTAGTGGTGTTTGGTTGAGTGTGGTGGTGTTTTGTTGAGTGTGGTGGTGTTTTTTTGGGAGGGGGGTTTGGGTTGAGTGTGGTGGTGTTTGGTTGGGTATGGTGTTTGGCTCAGTGTGGAGGTTTTTGGGTTGAGTGTGGTGGTGTTTGGCTGAGTGTGGTCGTGTTTGGTTGAGTGTGTGGTTTTTGGGTTGAGTGTGGTGGTGTTTTGTTGGTGTGGTGGGAGTGGGGGGTTTTTGGTTGAGGTGGCTTTTGACTGAGTGCGGTCGTGTTTGGTTTAGTGGGGTGTTTGGTTGGGGGCCGTGTTTGGTTGAGTGTGGCTTTGGTTAATGGGCCGTTTTTGAGTGTGGTGGGTTTTGTTTGAGTATGGCCGTGTTTGGTTGAGTGGGGGGTTTTGGTTGAGTTTGGTGGTGTTTTTATGTTTGTTTTTGGGTTGATGGGGGTTTTGGTTGAGTGTGCTCATGTTTGATTGAGTGAGGTTGGACTGAGGTGGTGGTGTTTGGCTGAGGTGGTGGTTTTTGGGGTTGAGTGTGGTGGTGTTTGGTTGAGTGGGTGGTGTTTGGTTGAGTGTGGTGGTGTTTGGGAGTGTGGGGGTGGTTGGTTGAGTGTGGTTGTGTTTGGGAGTGTGGTGGTTTTTGGGGATGTGGGGGTTTTTTTGGTTGAGTGTGGTGGTGTTTGGTTGAGTGTGGGGGTTTTGGCTCATGTGGAGGTGTTTGGTTGAGTGTGGTGGTGTTTGGCTGAGTGTGGTGGGTTTTGGTTGAGTGTAGTGGTTTTTGGGTTGAGTGTGGTGGTGTTTTGTTGAGTGTGGTGGTGTTTTGTTGAGGTGGTGGTGTTTGGTTGAGTGTGGGGGTGTTTGGTTGGTATGGTGGTGTTTGGTTGAGGTGGTGGTGTTTGGTTGAGTGTGGTGGTGTTTGGTTGAGTGTGGTGGTTTTTGGTTGAGGGGGTGGTGTTTGGTTGAGGTGGTGGTGTTTGGTTGAGTGTGGTGGTTTTTGGGGTTGAGTGTGGTGGTGTTTGGTTGAGTGTGGTGGTGTTTGGTTGAGGTGGTGGTGTTTGGTTGAGTGTGGTGGTTTTTGGGTTGAGTGTGGTGGGGTTTAGTTTGAGTGTGGTGGTGTTGTTGAATAACCATTTGGACAAACTTCATGATAAGTTTATATATATATATATATATATATATATATATATATATATATATATATATATAAAAATTTATATATATATATATATATATATATATATATATTTTATATATTATTTTAATATATATATATATATATATATATATATATATATATATATATATATATATTAAATTTTATTTTCTTGACAAATTAGGCTGAAATTTTTTCGTTGTAGAGCTGTGTTGAAAGGATAGTTACTGTATGCTTATAAAAAAACATACGTATCAGTGTGTATATCGGGTGACGAAAATGTTTCCGGCAGGTATCAAGGGATGGTATTGCCGGGGGTAGTAACAGGTCGCCTGAGGTGGCTACTAGTGACCTGGCTCGCCACTACCTGGCAACTCTCCAACAAGCAGATGCAAACTAGTCAGCCTCTACAGACACACATTCTTTTCGAATATGATGTACAAAGATCTCACCGGTTCGTTATAATGTATAAAGTTATGCTTTTTGACAGTACCCCAAACTGCCAACCCCCTTTAAAAATGAACCTTGATGTTTTTATTTTTTGTGAGGTAATATGTCATATACGTCAGTGATTAATTTTGCAACAACAATCCATGGTGATGTGAACATGATGTAAAAACTTATTCTCCCCAAACCGAATTTTCCTCGATTTTGGAATATAATTCATCAACAATGAAAATGGTAACTTGGTGATTCTCAGACTAACTATAAAGAATAAAAAATTTTAATTAAAATGACTTTTTTAGCAAAACGATCGTTGTTTTACACAAGTCTGCAAATTTTTCAAAAATACGACATTAACACCCAGTGCGCACAAACTCGTTATTACGATTTCTTTAAATTTGTAAACGGATTTTTTTTTAATGTATCTTTTAAATTTTTTATATACACTTGCAACGAAAGTAAATTTTAAAAAATCCCTTATTCAAATGTGAATTATATCAAAACAACCACTGTGAAAAATTAGTGAACCTCAAGCGCTTTCATGATTTCTCACATTTTCAAGGGCCTGTAAAAAAAATAAAAAAAGTTATAAGGCAGATATCCCACTTGCCCACATATAGTATGATGCAGCTGGGGGATTTTTTTTGATTTTCCCCCGAAGTGGCGTTTATTGTGCACCCCATATCCATCCATGGACGGCAGTATGGGTACAAAAAAAGCCCAGGACAGGCCCCAAAGGGGTTTAAAATTGTACATTTGGGTTTTTATCTACATTTCAATTATTTTGTTACAAGCAAATTTAGGAAATTTGCATAAAAATTATCTTTTTTCATGAATAAGAATCTTGAAAGTCACATAGGTTATTATATTGTCTATCTCTATATTCCCCAAAAGTGCAAATTATGCCATAGTGTTCAAGACAGTGACCATATGCCTGATCACATAATTTGCATTTGTTTGATCATCATCTGTGTCTCCCAAACTGTCAGAAGTACTTTTGGGCCAAGCCTGGCCACTACAACATCAGTCAGTCTGTTCACATTGAAGTTGTCCACAAACATCCCCATCTATTTTGCTTATCATGAGCACAGATAGGCACGTTCTGGAAATTAATTTGGATTTATATCTACAGTTCAGGACCTTTCACGCATGTTAAATTCCCCCCAAAATTTTTTAATTATAAATGAATCTAAGTTGTATAACCCTAAACTGATATTCATATTAAAATCAATACTTTTTTTTATGAAGATTAATTCAACTATATTTCTTTCAACCATAGACCTGTTGATGCAACTTTGTGATAAAATTTTTGTTGATTCTGGTTTGTTGATCAACTTTTAAAAATCAATTGGTTGGTAAAAATGAATAAACAGACTGACCCCGTCAGTTATAATTCTATATTGATGCTGTTGTAATCTTAGTTCAAGGTTTTTCCCAGTTTGACCGTAATAAACTTTATTATTTTTTTTACAGAAAATCTTGGGGAAAGATAGTCCAAGAAGTGGGGGGAGGGGGGAAGGGAAGACTATGCTGGGGAGGTGTCTTCAGTTTTTGATAAAGCGTTCAACCCCATCATGGCGTTGAGGGGGGATTTAGAAATATCAGAGAGTCAGGCAGTGGTCGCTGGCAGGGGCTTTAGTGTTTTATGGTGATTAAGGGGGTCTGGCGGGGGTCAGGTCACATGGTAACAGGTGGAGGTCGCTGGTGGTGTGGTGCGGGACGGCAGGCAGGATCACACAGGAAGGCAGCTTATTTGCATAGTGAGGGTTTGGGACAAACCACATTTGGCATTTTCCGTAAGGAGCCATTTTTTTTTTCTTGAAGGCGGGTTTTGGGAGACGTAAGTATTTTAACTTTGTTTACGCTGATTTTTTCAAGGGTTTCAAAAATTCATCAGTTGTAAAAGTTCTGGGATGCAGAAAACGGCAGTTCCTTTTTGAATTTGGGGGGTAAAGTTGTTTGAGGCCTTATTGCTGAAGTTAGTTGTGTAGAATTTTTGTCTTTCCAAGCCCTTCCATTTTCATGTGGGGGTATTTTTCCTTTCCCCTCGGTAGGTTGAAAATTTCTGTTAGGATGAGGCTGCGCAGACGAAGGTTGTGATTGGTCTGGCGCAGTGCTGAGATTTGTTGGTGGTTATCAACTGGATTAGAGTCAGAAGTGTTGTTGACTTTGGGAGCGGGAGATGGTTCAAGAATTTCGGGCAGAGGCAGTGAAGAGTTTTTGCAGTTGCGGGGAAGTTAACGATGCTGGAAATTACCTTGAGAAATCAACTTTCAGAAAAAAAGTGGTTTTTGTTTAGTCGGATGAGTTCGGACAGAAGAATTAAATGTACCGGATTGCTGAGAAAGGTGTGAACCCCATGCAACAAACCTTGGAGGGAGCCCCGTAAAGGGAGAAAGGGAGTTGCGGGAAGGTGTGTTTGTGTGTTTGGGAGAATTTTGGGTAGGCAGAAAAGTTAAAATCGATAATCTGAGATTTTTTTGTTTTCTTAAGGTCTTCCTGGATTTTTTTAGATACGATTTCTTTCAGTGGGGAAATTCCAAGAGTAGGTACCCGGAAATCTCTTTCAAGAGGGATTTGGGGTTGTTGCCTTGCAATTAAGGCATCTTGGAGCAGGGGGGTTGGGGAGGAAAGAAATCGTGTCTTTCCCACAGTTTGAACAAAATTTCTTTTTTATGGGGCAGTCCATAGTAGCGGGGTTGTAATAGCAACAGGTCCTGCAGGGAAAGATGTGTTTGTAGCGTTCTGCTTTAATGTAGCCAGGGTGTATGTGGTAATAGGAGATATCCAGTCGCAGAGAGATTGGGCAGCCATGGAGATGTCTGAGAATATGATCTTAATCATGGAGGGGCGTTAAGAATCCCGATAATGCTTCAGAGGCCCAGGGGTTCTGTTCCTCGACGGTTCTTCATATCTCATTGGATAGGGACGTGACGATCTTATAAAGCCGTGTCACGAGAGCTGATCGTTTCATCTTAAAAAATAGAGATGAGAATATGGTTTGTCCTTTTTCAAATTGCAAAATGTATTTCTAGCATTTTTTAAAGTTTTCATCAATTAAATCTTGGGTATTTTAGAGCATTATATTTATATACCCCCTCAATATTTCTTCATCTATGAACTCTGGGCTGCAAATATACTCAAAACTCTTAAAAATGATGCAGAACATCCAGAGATTTTTTTCCCAGTAATGGGAATGGATGTTCTTGGATTTTATAATTGATTTCATTTAAATTTAAATACGATTAGTTGGGGAAGATTCGTCAGAAACAGGACAGGTCTTTCCTGGCGCGGGTTTTATATGTGATGCCCCAAGCTGGAGTTTTTGGTCATCTGACCGAAGCCTTCCACTGGCTTACCAGCCCACCCCTTTAAAAATTAGGGTTTTGATTATAACCATTTTTAAGGGATGTGTTTTTAAGTTCAAAATATATCAATTATAATTACATAATATATAATTAACTTTTTTTGAAATATAAAAAAACATCAATACAATATCCACAGTTAATTTATATTCTATTAAATTTAATATATTTATTACCATATATATATCACATATTTATTAGCATATTTTTTAAAAATTAAAATCGTCTGGTTGAAATAATGATGAATATTATAATGAATTTAAAAAATCAAGAATGATGAATATTATAATGAATTTAAAAGACAAGTAATGATGAATATAATAATTTAAAAGACAAGTTGATGAATATTATAATGAATTTAAAAGTCAAGTAATGATGAATATTATAATGAATTTAAAAATCAAGTAATGACTATTATAATGAATTTAAAAACAAGTAATGACGAATATTATAATGAATTTAAAAAAAAAAGTAATGATGAATATTATAATGAATTTAAAAAATCAAGAAAGATGAATATAATGAATTTAAAAGTCAAAATTATTATCTCAGTAAAAAAAAAATCCTTTTTTAAAATAATTTTCCTTTTTTTTAAAACTAAAATTAATATCAAACTTTAATAAAATTTTAAATACATTAGAACCGAATAATTATTTTCTGTATAAGAAAAAAATAAATTGCATTTTTTTAAAATTAAAAAAAAAACTAATAAAGAGTAAAAAACAAAATTAAAAATTAAACAAGACTTAATTAATGATGTATCAACTTAATATTGCCTCATTATTTCTAAATTGTAAAAATTCCGGTTTCTAATGTAATATAAAATTCTCTATCTGGGTCAGGGGGCCCCAACTGGGACATGGGTATGCCCAGTGGTATGTAGGTCGAAGTGACCTAACAGGGGATGGGATGCCCAGTGGTATGTAGATCAGGGTGCCCCAACTTGGGATGGGAGCCTAATTGGGTTTAATGGGGGGGGATCCCAAGGTGGGGTCTAACTGGGGGATGGGTATGCCCAGTGGTATGTAGGGTCCCGGAGTGTCTAACGGGGGATGGGGATGCCCAGTGGTATGTAGGTCAGGAGGCCTAACTGGGGCATTGGTATGCCCAGTGGATTTGGGCAGAGTGCCCTAACTGGGGCATGGGTATGCCCAGTGGTATTGGAAAGGCCCCAATTTTTTCCAAAAGGGGTCCACAAGTGAGTTATTATAATTTTTACGGCATATTTTTTTTTTTTTATTTATATCCAGTATTTATTAACAAATTAAAAGTTCCCAAATACTGAGACCATTTCTATTATAATGTTCTGACAGTTTTATTAAACATGAAATATTTTGATGCCTGTAGTGAACACATAGTAAGTTGCAATTTATTCGGTGTTTGCAACACCCTTTCATTTTTCCATGTATTAGCTATATTAGCAGGTAGCTGCAGAGGGGGCCCCCGCTACTCTGATTCACAGTCAGGTTTATAAGTCAACCAGACGGGGGCTTTCCCCCCCTGAACTATTGTTATGTTTCCACACCTGGCTGGGGGGACTCTTGAGGCTGGTCGAGTAAAAACATACTGGTCTATCTTTTTGAGGTGAAAATTAAATGCAGTGATTCTCTTGTTCTCTCGCTCGTTAATATTTTGTTGCTCAATTGCACTCTGTATATATGTAAATTTGGTGTAGAGAATATATGGGTAGTCATAAACCATTCTTTGTGTATGTTTTTTCCCTTCATTTGCGTGAAGATTATTCCACGTCGGGAGGTTTTATTTATGACCTGGTATACCAAGTTTTTTGTGTCCCTTTCTTCATAAGAATGTATAATACATAATTTGTTTTGACTGCTACTAGATTAGCATGACTTATTTGGGAACAAGTTACTTGCTGCCTTTATTTTTTTTTATTTAAACCCTGTCAATTTTAAAGCATGGATCCTCTGTTTGGAGCATCAATAAGACGGGTTTTGTCACCCCTTTGTAGAGGATGAGCTCAGGTTGGCTCTGTAAAAACCCAGCAACCAGAATTAAACCCATGACATTGAACAAACAGGTTCATTGAATGTAATAATATTGGTAGAATTCCCGACAATATTTTAAAGAAAAAGGACAAAATGAATAATGTGACATTTTATTGTGGAAACGTTTCGTTTCCCCAGGAGTTTTCCCAAGGGTTAAAAGGGGTTTGGTAGGTAGTAGTAGAAAGTTTACTACTACTACTACTAGTGATAAGTAGTATGTGTATTACTACTCTACTTTTTATCACTACTACCTCACCACCACTGTATTTCACCTCACTTTGATATATAATAGCCCACTGTGTCCATGTAACGTTTGTAACGGCTTGAAAAGCTCCTGGAGAGCAAAAGGGCCCAAAAAAAATGTCACATTGGCATTTGTGTCTTTTACAACGGTTCTTGAACCATGACATTGAACAAACAGGTTCATTGAACCATGACATTGAACAAACGGGTTTCATTGAACCATGAATTGAAAAAAAGGCATTGAACCATGACATTAAACAAACAGGTTCATCCTTCATAAAGTATTTTCTAGGAAGAAAACAAGAGTAAATATTTCATGTTTTGATTAACTAATTGCAGTTTACCCTTTAATTAGCACCTTCTTTAAAAATGTTAATGTAATCTTTATTAATATAAAGATGCATTTTTTTTCCTCTACTGTATCTTTAATGTTATGTCACATATACCTGTTCATAGTAACAATTTATGTATGAATACACGAAGCGGTTACAGACAAGTTTGTTGTCCTGTATGATGTATTCTGTAGTACAGCGGAAGTTGCAAACTCACAATTTCTTAGCATCTTGTTCTATCTCTACGATTTTAAACCCAGACAATTTTTTTAGAAGTCATTTTTTCACGTATTTACAGAGAGGATCGTTATAATGCACTATGTTCAGGTGAACAAGTTAGACACAAGTTAGGGAACCATGATCTATGCAAACTTGGGGTTTAAATGTTCTGTTTCGGTCGTTTAATTTTTTTCCTTCAGTGTATTTTATTATAAAAAAAATTGTTCACAAGATTGTGCTATGTTCACAGTACTGTACTGTTTCCACAGTATTGTGCTATAGTTCACAGTACTGTACTGTATTCACAAGTATTGTGCTTTGTTCACAGTATGTACTGTGGTTCACACAGTATTGTCTATATTCCAATGAGTTCCACAGTATTTGTATAGTTCACAGTACTGTCTGTGTTCCCCCAGTATTGTTAAGTTCAAGATTATGGTTCACAAGTGCTATAGTTCACAGTACTGTACTGTTTCACAAGTATTGTGCAATTACAGTATGTACTGTATTCCCCAGTATTGTGCTATAGTTCACAGTACTGTACTGTTTCACAGTATTGTGTATAGTTCACAGTACTGTACTGTTTCCACAGTAGCTATAGTTCACAGTACTGTACTGTGGTTTTACACAGTATTGTGCATAGTTTACAGTACTGACGAATTTACAATATTGGTTTGTTCACAGTACTGACTGTATTCACAGTATTTTTATAGTTTACAGTACTGTACTGTGGTTCACAAGTATTGTGCTATATTACAGTACTGTACTGTATTCCAAAAGTATTGTGTATAACAGTACTGTACTGTAGTTCCCCAGTATTGTTATAGTTCACAGTACTTCGAAATTCCCCAGTATTGTGCTATATTACAGATGTACTGTGGGTTCCCCAGTATTGTGCTATAGTTCCCGTACTGTACATTTACAAATTTTGTATATTTACAGTACTGTACGTAATTCACACAGTATTGTGCTATAGTTCACAGTACTGTATTTTTCACACAGTATTGTGCTATAGTTCACAGTACTGTACTTAATTCACACAGTATTGTGTAAGTTCACAGTACTGTACTGTGTTCACACAGTATTGTGCTATAGTTACAGTACTGTACTTAGTTCCCCATATTGTTATATTCCCGATGATGTAATTCACACAGTATTGTGTATAGTTCACAGTACTGTACTGTAATTCACAGTATTGTGCTATAGTTCCCGTACTGTACTGTTTCAAAGGGTTTTTGCTATAGTTCACAGTACTGTACTGTAGTTCAAAAGTATTGTGTATTTACAGTACTGTCTGTAGTTCCCCAGTATTTGCTAAGTTCCGTACGTACTGTTTTACACAGTATTGTTATATTCACAGTACTGTACTGTAGTTCAACAGTATTGTGCTATAGTTCACAGTACTGTACTGTAGTTCACAAGATTGTGCTATAGTTCAAGTACTTTTATTCACACAGTATTTGCTATAGTTCAAGTACTGTACTGTTTACACAGTATTGTGCTATAGTTCAAGTACTGTACTGTAGTTCACACAGTATTGTGCTATAGTTCCGTACTGTACTGTGGTTCACAGATTGTGCTATAGTTCAAGACTGTATGTGGGTTTACACAGTATTGTGCTATAGTTCAAGTACTGTACTGTAGTTCACCAGATTTGTAAGTTCACAGTAATGGTTTACTGTTTTGTTCACAAAATAAAATTGTTTTATAGTTCAAGATGTACTGTATTCCACAGTATTGTCTATAGTTTACAGTACTGTACTGTATTTACAGTATTGTGCATAGTTCCCGTACTGTACTGTAGTTCACACAGTATGTTCAGATTATTGTTTAAATTGGAAAATTCAATATTATTAAATTTACAGATTTTATTTAGTATGTACTGTGTTCCCCAGTATTGTGCTAATTAAATATGTACTTTTTCAAATTTTTTGTGTATAGTTCACAGTACTTACTTGGGTTCCCCAGTATTGTTATAGTTCACAGTACTGTACTTAATTCACAAGTATGTTAGTTGATTAATTCACAATTTTGGGTATATTTAAACTTGTAATCACAAGGTATAGCAATTTTGTTTGTATTTTGTTTGTTACATTGTTGGTTAAATATTTTAACACAGTTTTCAGCCAAATTTCAACACAGTTTTAGTAATTCCCCGTTTTCAAGTTAGTACTTTCGTTTACACAAGTGTTTGTTACTACAGTTTACAAAAATTTTTTAGTTACTACAGTTACACAGTTTTCTATAGTTTAATTGTCTTAGTTCACTAAATTTTTATTCACAGTTTTAGAAACATATTTCTAAGTTAAGTACTTAGAGTTACACAAGGGTTAGCACATCTTACAGTTAAATTTTGAAGCCAATTAGGGAACTATTGTCAGCCAAAAGATTGTTCAACTTTTCCACAGCATCAAAGATTTTAATAAGACCTGGCCCTTTGTCTAAGCAAGACACAGGCACCAAAGTCATATTACAGCTGCTGTGTTCCCAAAAAGGGTATGTTCCCGAAAAGGGGAACAGTTTTTGGTTGTTTAAGCCTGAAACACCCGAGGCAGTTTAGACTGCGGGGGTTACCGAAACCCCTTTTCCCCGTATTTTTAGTTTACATCCCGAGTTACAAGATTTTTTCAGAGACTTTTTAAAACTATTGGGGATTTCAAGGCTTTGATTTACCAGTTTGTGCCAACAAACGTACTTTTTCACCCCGTATTTTTTATTTAGATGAAAAGGGAACAGTAGGTAAAAAGGGACTACTTACCCAGGGGAAACAGAGCAAAAATTTTAAGAAACTTCAGTTCCACAAGTTTTTATTAAAACTGACCCCAGTATTTGTTTTTCCCAAAGGAAGGGACACTAAAGTTATAGTATTATTTGTTCACACAGTTTGGGTATAGTTCCAAAAGGGTAGTTATAGTTTCCCAATGTTG
>WNWK01036336.1:0-19219 GCA_009830355.1 Cherax destructor | reverse complement strand
TCTTGCGTACCACAGTTTAAAGGTCCCCAGTTACTCAAGAAGAAACCAAAAACTAACATCATGAAAGAAAAATTTTACAAAAAAATGAAAAAAAACCCCTAACAAAATTTTAATGTTAAAAAATAGAAGATTAAGCTCACAGAAAATAAAACAATTTAAATAGTTTAAATTTTCAGTCAAGTTTAGCTGAATAAAATTTAAAACACAAAAAATGGAAAAATTTTAATTGTGTAACTGTATTTTTAGTTCAGTAACACGAGCGGAAATTACACTGAGTTAATAAATGAAGAGTCACTACACTGAAATAAACTCTGAGTTTTTTAAAAAAACTTAAAAAGGGCTTACAGATAACAGTTAACTGTTCTAAAAAACACTGTGCTGTAGGTCAGAAATAACCCTAGTGTAGAGGTGAAAAGTTAGTGTAGTTAACCTGGGGTGTACGGGCAACCCGCCCCCACTACATAACACAGCGTCTTCACGGAGGCGGATTTCTTTGGGAGAATATGGCTTTCGTCGACTCACAGAACCGGGCCTTGTCGTCGGCGCCCATCTTTTTTTCTTCACCTTCGGAGCGGTGGTGGAAATGTAAAGCAGGAGAGATATGTGGGTGATGGTGGTAGAACAGCTAACCCCCTCTCCCCATTATCCCCTTTTTAAACCCATCTTTTTTATCAGCTTTTACGGCAGGAAGCACACTGATATGGCAGGAACACTGTGTGTGTTTACGTAGAGGGCTGGGGATGAGGACAGCTGTGCCTGCTGGCTACCTTATTTGGGGCCCTACTGGGTTCCGCAATTGGGGCAAACCTCCAGATAGGTTGGATTTATAAGTTGGATGATATAATGAATTTTTGGGAAAGGAGGAATGTAAGGGGTTGGGAGCAGGGGAGGTTTAAAATACTTTTTTGTTTGGTTCAGTCATTTATAATTGTTTTGTTATTGCCGTTGTTGTTATGGAGCCCTTTGGGGGGATACATTGGGGGTTGTCACCAGGGGGAGGGGAGAGGGTTTTTTGGAAGGCTCCTGGTTTTTGGGGGTGACACCCCCTTTTGGGGCCTTTAAAATTATATTTTTCTTGCATGTGCTTCTAGTAATTTTTCCCCATATCAAGCAGTGTTATTTGACCCATTTGGGGAGAGTTTCCCGGGGATGTCTTTCCCCCCCTTGGGGGGCACCCCTTGACCCATACTCAGTTGACACCTGTTTCCTCGCCTCTGGACCATGATATGGATTTGGGGTCCCCCGGGCTGGGATTTAAAAGGGGCCCTTGAGGTTACCGATGGCCCCAGGCCCCTGTCTAGCTCCTAACCCCCAGCCAACTTTTGGGGTCTGACTGTGTTTCTTCTCCAACTTACCCCCAGATGTGATGGTAGTTTTCGTGCCCCAAGGTTGGTCCCCCTTCACCAACCCCGGGGAAGCCCCAACCCAACAGGGCCTTTTTTTCGGCAAGGCCTGCATAGGGGGGGGTGTCCAGAACCGGGGGGGGTGCAGCCCTAAAGCCCGACTAAATAAAATTTTTTTTCACCCAAAAAATTTACCACTTAATGCTATCCAGGTCCGGGGGTAAGTGGAATGTACCCCGCTGGGAGGCCCCCCTCAACCTTTTTGCTGCTGGTTGTTGTTACGGTAGAATTGGACCGTTTCCCCCTCATCCCTATGGGAAAAAGGAGATCCATTGGGGATTGGTTTTGGGGTGGGGATGTTTTTAGGTTTTGAGGGTTTTTGGGAGCCCCCCCCCTGTCCTGCCCCGTCTCGTAGGTTTTCGTATATGTTTCTCAGGTGCCCCCCCGCAATATGTAATTTTTGGCACCAAGGTTTCCCCTGTCCTTCCATATACTTTTCCTCTTCTTCGGTGTCGGAAATGTTTCCTTTTGGGCATGGAGTTGTCCCCGGGGAAAAGGTTTGGGGGGTTAAACTGTGGGGGGGTTTCACCCAGTAGTCAAAGACGGTTTCCCCCTGTACTGTCCTGCCTCATGCTATTTTTGAAAGGGGGCCCCCACAAAGTCACCCCCCGGCCCCCGGCATACGCCAGGCTCTTTTTGGCAAACTCAGCCAAGGCCCGCCCTTTCCCCGATGAATGTAACTCCAGCCTGCGGCCGGGGTTGGGCCAGTCACAGTTCATGGCCCCTTTTTCCCCCCTTCGTCTCCACCCCCCCCCACTGGGGTTTCCCCCCAACCCCCAGTGCGGGCCGGGGGCCCTGCCCCCCAGCTGTGAGAACAAATGTCCCTATTTAAACCCCGTTTTGCAGTTTTTGCAGAACTCTCACTCCCTTTTAGGGATTCCCCCCCCCCGGGGGAAAAATCTTCTTCAGGTTTCAGACCCGGTTTTCCACTGCGGAAGTTATTGCTCATGCTCCTCCTCGTTTAGACGCATCCCCCTCCCGTCAAGGTGGTGCAGTTTCAAAATCAACTCGCTTTTCCCCCCCCGTCCAAATAACCCCCCTTTCCCGACCCAGTGCCTCACTCCTCACAGAAGTCCCCCCTCCTTTCCCCCCTCGACCCCAGCCTGCCACTGTCTCAGGACCCTTAGCTATTGATGATTCCGATGTTTCACTCTCGCCTGCCTGGGCTTCATTTTTTCGTCCTGTCCCCATTTGGTGGAGGAAGTGTTTTATTCCTTCCTACAGGGCACCTCTTTATGACTGCATGTCCCCGGCCCCCCCCGCCTCATTGGGCTTTTAGGCACACGTGACTCACCCCCACCCCTCTATTTTTTTTTCTCTGGAACATTCTTTTCCCTATTGGGAAAGCTCCCAGACCCCAGAAGTATCTGGCTGGGGTACAGCCACTGTGGGGGCCCCCAAATGGTTGTCCTCGCCCTTCTGTTCGGCTGTCGGGTTTCACTGTTTATCGAGGGGGTCGCCTTGAAAGGGGTGGTGGGGGGCCTAGCTCTTTTGGTATGTACCCGGGTCCAGAGGGACCTTTCCCCCCCGAACCTATGAGAATGGGGTGTTAGAAACTCTAGCTGTGGGGTTCCTTGGGGGGATTTTAGTGGTGTACCTTCCTCCTGATTTACAACCGGGGAGGTCAGTAAAAAAGAGTGAGTTTACCCATTATTTTAAAAATAGTTTCGGGGACTTGTCATAGGGGATTTCAATGCTAGGCACCATTTCTGGGAGCCATCCATTTTTTTTGGGGGCCATGAATCCCACAGGTAGGGCCTTGTTCCAACCCCCCCCTCGCATCCCCCCTTTCGTTGCTCACCCCCCAGGATTGAAGACTAGAGGGATCCTTACACAGGACGAGTTTCCCCCCACCTCGTTCTTGGGTGTGGGTATTTCACTACAGCCATTGTTTCTGTGGCCCCCCTTTATGGGGAGTGAATCCCCCTGTCACTGTATCTACCAATGGAGCCCCAACAGTGCCAGTGACGGCAATTCGTCCACGGGGAAAAAACCCCTCAGGCCGGTTGGACGAGTTACAGTAACAAAACTTTGATTTGCCCCGGCCTCTGTTTGGGCACCCCGGATCCCTTAAAAGGGGCCCTGAGAGGCAGGCTCCCATTCATTTGGGTTTTTTTGGGAGCTTCCCCCGTTCTCCCCCCCGGGGTTTCATGGGGGAATGATGAGGCCCCGCAGTGAAGGTCCCCGAAAGGCGGGGGCACAGTGGGGGGCCCAACCTTAAAAGGGCCCTTGGGTTTGGGTTCCCAAGGGTTTACGCTTTAGGGGCGGCGAACACTCCCCATGAAAAAGGGGAAACATGGGCTTTTTTCTGCCCCTTTTTTTTCTTTTCGCACTCGCTAGCCGGGCAGGGGTTTTTTTCCACCTATGCTGGGATCCGATCTGTAATTCCTTTCCCCCGGGTTTGGGGGGTGGTGCAACGCCACTCTTCCTCAGGATAAAGCGAACTTGTTTTCAATTTTTTTGAGCCTAAGTTTGCTTTCCCCCCCCCTACCTTCTAAGGTGATCAAATGGGGTCCTTTTCCCCCTTAGTACTCCGGGGGCCAGGTCCCCGGTTCCCTTTTGCCCCCATGAACTACAGGGGGCGCCTCCCAGCTTTCTTCCCGTTTTCCCCCGGGGAGGATAACATACCTTATTCATTTTACTGCATCTACCCCCTTTGGACAGATGCCATGCTGGAGGTTTTAAAACCAGCTGGTCTCAAGGAGTTTACCCCAGCGGGGAAGCCTCTACTGGTTCCGATTCTGAAACCAGGCAAGGATAATACCCAACCAGACTCTTACCGACCCATTGCTTTACTGCCCTGCTTGGGTAAAGTGTTGGAAAGGCTGGTGGCCACCCGTCTCCATGGTGGACTGAGGAACATGGCCTCTTACCTGACAACCAGAGTGGCTTCCGTGAGGGTCGATCCACTCGACTCTTTGCTTCAATTTGTACAGTTAGTGCATACTTCTTTCGAAAGCCGGGAGATCCTTCTGGCTGCCTTTTTGGATCTGCGTGGAGCATTTGATTCTGCATCCCACACGGCAATACTTTTTAAGCTAGCCCGCATGGGGCTGGCAGGAGCCCCCCTCCGTTGGATGCGGAACTTTTTACAAGGGCGAACTTTCCGGGTTGCAGTAGGTGGCAACGATGCCCTCACCCCGTCCTATACCGGGGAGTGCCCCAGGGATCCGTTCTTAGTCCTCTCCTTTTTTCTATATTAATGTCAGATCTCCCTTCCATGCAGGGCGTGCATACCCTGGTGTATGCAGATGATGTGGCCCTTATGTACAGTGCCACTACTTTGCTGGCCGCACAAAAAAACCTTCAGCATGCCCCTACAGTGCATAACATCATGGGCTGCCACCTGGGGTTTGGAAGTTAGTGTCGCCAAGTCCCGGCTCTTATGTTTTACTAGACGACGCCTCTACTCTTCCATCTGTTTCATTGGGTCAGACTCCACTCCCTTTGGTCTCTTCTCATAGATGGTTGGGTGTCACTTTTGATGCACCACTTTGACGTGGAGGAAACACATAATAGCCCTCCACCTCTCATGTGCACGCTGCACTGCACTCATGCGCCGAATCTCTGGCACCAAGTGGGGGCGGATCGAGACCTCCTCTTTAAATTTTATACAGCTATGGTTCGCAGCAAACTCACCTATGGAGTGAGGTGTATGGCTCGGCTTCTCCTCCTCTTCACCGCCTGGATGTTCTACAGAATTCTGCCATCCGCAGTATACTGGGGCGTTCCCTCTCTCCCATTGCAGCCTTGGAAGCAGAGTCTGGGATAGTCCCCTCTCGTCAATGAGAATGGCAAGGAACTGCTTACGGCTCCATCATATGGCCCTTTTGCCCTGTACTCACCCATGCTGCCTCTCCCAACGAGTGTGGGAGGCAGCTTCCGTCCCCCACGTCTGGTTCAGCTCTCTTTGTGGCCAGGGCCCAATGTTCCTTGACCTACCTTTCACTCCCTGCACCAGTGGTGACCGTCCCCTCTTCACTCCCCGGTCCCCCTGGATGGACCTGACACAGTACATCCACCTGGATTGGCCCTCTAGGAACAGGAAACTCCCCAGATAGCTGCAATTCTCTTTGAAGAGTTTCGTGCTGTCACATATGGTTCTGCCTTCTCCATCTACACGGACGGCTCAGCACGAAATTCCCCCCCTTCTACTTCCTCGGCTGCATTCTTTGCTGATCTTTCTCTGTGTCAAACTTGGCGGTTGGACTCCGCTCACTCGGTCCTGGCAGGGGAGCTCTTCGCCATTCATCAGGCTTTGGTCTTTGTCCTTGCTCACCTCCCTCCTCAGCCTTTGGTTCTCTTCTCTGATTCCCAATCTTCCCTAGCACTTTTGTGTTCTGCTCGTCCACGGTCCCTACGTGTCCTTGTCCTACGTCTTGTGCGAAGTCCAGATTGGAGCATCTCCCTTCAGTGGGTACCTGCCCATGTTGGCATTCGGGGCAATGAAGTGGCCGATCGTGCAGCCTCCCTTGCACATGCACTTCCTACCATTACCTCTCTTGCACTGGGTCGCAGTGATTTCACAAGGACTGTTTGGAAGGCAATCCGTCATTTGTGGCAGAAGGAACTGGTACGCTCCCTCTCTACTTCGGCACTGAGTTCTGTCCGATCTTTCAATGGCCCCTGCCCTTGGGCTCGCCATCCCAATCGCTCCGTGGATGTTGCACTGACTCGCCTCCGGGTTGGACACTCACGACTGGCGGCTCATCTACACCGCCTTCGAATGACGGACTCTCCGTACTGCCCGTGGTGTCCCTCACAGCCTGAGACTGTGGAACATTTCCTCCTGTGGTGCCCACGCTATCACTCTGCACGGACTGTTCTCCGAGCGGCCTTGCACATGTTTGGGGTGCAATCTTTAACCCTACCTCTCCTTCTTAATGGGGAGGGGTTTGATCCTCCAGACCGTCAGGAAATATTGGCCTGTACCTGCACATTCTTGCTGCTTCAGGGCACATTAAGGACATATAATACGCAGTTATTATTCTAACATCCTTCCAATTTGGCTGAGGTTCCTTCTCCGAGCGTTGGACGGCAGGGCTCGATACGGCGTATGCTGTCAGTGGCCCTATAAAACCCCAACGAAGAAGAAGAAGAAGAGTACATTGTTATTGTTACTCAGCTTTTCAATAATCTACAACCACTACAGTATCAGATCATCATTGTTAGTGAAGATGAGGTCCAGTGTATTCTCCAATCTTGTAAGCTCTATTATTTGCTGGTTTAAGGTGAATTTGGTGCAGAGATTTAAAGCTCGGTGTGTGCGAGTTTTCATCTGAGCTGCCTCCTGGTGTTATCTCTGCTACCACATTATTTGCAATATTCCTCCATTTTAGGTGCCTTAGGTTGAAGTCCCCCAGGAGCAAGATGTTGGGGGCAGGAGCTGGAAGGTTTTCCAGACATTGGTCAATTTTCAGAAGCTGTTCCTGGAAGTTAGTTTGATATCTTTATTATGCACCCCATACCCATCCTGTGGGCGGTAGTCAAAAGATTACAGAGGTACATAATGGGTCCAGGGACTGGACCTCAAAGTTTGATAGCTGAGCAAGTTACAAGGTAATGAACTCAGATGGTCACAATCATGACAAGTTACAAAGGTATTTGCAGATTACAGAGGTATATATAGGGTCCAGAGACTGGGCCCCAAAGTTTTGATAGCTGAACAAGGTACAATGGTAATTAATTCACTAGTTACAAGGTAATGAATCATGTAAGTAAATTTACTTACGTCTGTACATGGTTGCACTCATGAACAAATTATAAAGCAATGAGCAATCTATTAGTCTACACCCAGCCACAACTGTAATGAGTTATTGGTGCAAATTTTAATTGTTGGGTCACACACACACACACATATACATATACACATACACACGCATACATGTATATACATACACACATACACATACACACATGTACATACACACACACACACACACGTGTCAATGCTTTATTTACAGGGAGCAAAGTCAGGGTATTTTTCCAGAATGGTCTGTAATATACCACTGTGGATAAAATACTTTGACATATCTTGAACATTTCTGAATGAGTAGTCTCTGAATTCATTAATTTTATCGCACTCCAGTACATAATGACGAGGGTGTGACAATAACCAACTGGCAAAGTTTACATCTTGTTTGGTCTACATCTGGTGGTGGTGATTTAACCTGCCAAAGATACTTGTAACCCAGCCGGAGGCGGGCGGTAGTGACATCCAAGAGTCTGCTTATTTTGTTGGATGCACCATAGACATGTGGCTCCTCCTGCATGATAGAATGATGATAGATGGACTGACTGGTGTCAAACTCCCTGAGTCTTAAGTCAATAAAATTCAGTAGAAGTTCTTTTCGTATTATTGTTCCTGGAATTGTTGGGACGTTGCATCCGGAGGCTTGTATACAACCACGATGACCA
Source organism: Cherax destructor (assembly GCA_009830355.1). NCBI lineage: Eukaryota > Metazoa > Arthropoda > Malacostraca > Decapoda > Parastacidae > Cherax > Cherax destructor. The sequence continues at coordinate 11,399 of WNWK01036336.1, read as the reverse complement.
GGTTTTGATTCTCGATCTTTACTGCTAAAACTTCAACTACATCATTTGAGGCATTTAGTAGTTCTGAGCATATAAGTGACCCTGTATATTTGCAAAGATGAATGTCGTTGGATTGGTGGTATTGGTGGTATGGAGGGGGTCTTTTTCCTGACACTCACTGGTTATTCTTGAGGTTAAAAACCGCCTGGCTCTTATTACTAATTATATATATTGTTTATTATATATATCTACGAGCTACGGGACGAGGTGTCCCATAGTTCGGTCACTAGCGCACTCAGCTCACACTCTGAGGTCCGGGGGATCGATATCCCGGTACGGCTGGAAAACATTAGGTCGCGTTTCCATAGGACACCTGTTGTCCCTGTTCGCCCTTCAGTAAATGGGTACCTGGGTGTTAGTCGACTGGTGTGGGTCGATCCTTGGACAAAATTGACCTAATTTGCTCGAAATGCTCTGTATAACAAGCAGCGAGGGGAAAAAATTATTATTATTATTATTATAATCAAATAGAAGCGCTAAACCACAGGGGTTATACAGCGGAGGGGAATACAGTATGGGTAAAACACTACCCTCTTGTGTTTGCCTTTAATTGCTGCAGTTTATCCTTGTCTTGAGACTTGAGGTACCGTCGCACAACTTGAGGTACCGTCGGGCACAACTTGAGGTACCGTCGGGCACAACTTGAGGTACCGTCGGGCACAACTTGAGGTACCGCGGGCACAACTTGAGGTACCGTCGGGCACAACTTGAGGTACCGTCGGGCACAACTTGAGGTACCGTCGGGCACAACTTGAGAGTACCGCGGGCACAACTTGAGGTACCGTCGGGCACAACTTGAGGTACCGCGGCACAACTTGAGGTACCGCGGGCACAACTTGAGGTACCGTGCACAACTTGAGGTACCGCGGGCACAACTTGAGGTACCGCGGGCACAACTTGAGGTACCGCCGGGCACAACTTGAGGTACCGCGGGCACAACTTGAGGTACCGCGGCACAACTTGAGGTACCGTCGGGCACAACTTGAGGTACTCGCTGGGCACAACTTGAGGTACCGCGGGCACAACTTGAGGTACCGGCGGGCACAACTTGAGGTACCGTCGGGCACAACTTGAGGTACCGCGGGCACAACTTGAGGTACCGCCGGGCACAACTTGAGGTACCGCGGGCACAACTTGAGGTACCGTCGGGCACAACTTGAGGTACCGTCGGGCACAACTTGAGGTACCGTCGGGCACAACTTGAGGTACTGCGCACAACTTGAGGTACCGTCGGGCACAACTTGAGGTACCGGCCGGGCACAACTTGAGTTACCGTCGGGCACAACTTGAGGTACCGCCGGGCACAACTTGAGGTACCGTCGGGCTACAACTTGAGGTACCGCGGGCACAACTTGAGGTACCGTCGGGCACAACTTGAGGTACCGTCGGGCACAACTTGAGGTACCGTCGGGCACAACTTGAGGTACCGTCGGGCACAACTTGAGGTACCGTCGGGAACAACTTGAGGTACCGTCGGGCACAACTTGAGGTACCGTCAGGCACAACTTGAGGTACCGTCAGGCACAACAGACCTTTCATTGCGTACCTGTGTTCGTAATAAATGTGAACCTTCGTTTGAACAAAATATATCCGTTGAAGCGCATGGGAAGGGGATTTTTCCAGTTATTGAATGGAAGCCAATAATCCTATTTTTTTTATGTTTTTCTGTTAGAAATTTAACAAATTATCTTAAATATGTAACGAATCTTTCTCAAGTTAGGTGCATCGAGGTTTTAAGTTTGATGCCATTCGGAAGAGGCATTTTGAAAATACTCCACAATTTTGTATATAAAATTGGCAAATTAGTACCTATATATATCCAATAACAATTTATGCCTGCCTTTAACTAGGACACTTTAGTAAAAAAGTGAAGCTGACCATAATCGACGTTCATAAGGTATGCACTGACATTTTGAAGAAGAAAAAAATCAGCCACAGTAGACATCATCTTTCGGGGAATTCCTTATAATTTAAGGTGTTCTATACCTTCTCTCACTCGCAGTCAATGGCAATGAGGAAATCACATAAAATCAGAATTTTTTTGTTTGATGTATATTTGAAAAAAAAGACTAGTTGACAATTTTGACTATGAAATAATCAGCAGAAAATACTGAATCTTTCTATTTATTATATACTAAAAGTTGTTGTATGTGATACCTAGTTCATACTACAATCACAGTTGATAGCTGAGTAAGTTACAAAGGTAATGAACTCAGATGGTCACAATCATGACAAGTTACGAAGGTATTTGCAGATTACAGAGGTATATATAGGGTCCAGAGACATACAGTACGTTCTTACACAGTCCAAAAATACAACTTTTAAGAAAAGATGATAAATCACTTCATTATTAAAGATATGCGAGATCACGAGACAGTATTTGTAGTTTCATAAATTAGAGAAAAGTATTATATAATTCTGTAAAATTTGCGGGGTAGGGGTCGTCCTAGGAAAGGTTGGAGGGAGGGGGTGAAGGTTGTTTTGTGGGCGAGGAGCTTGGACTTCCAGCAAGCATGCGTGAGCGTGTTAGATAGGAGTGAATGGAGACGAATGATTTTTAGGGCCTGAGGAGCTGTTGGAGTGTGAGAAGGGTAATATTTTGTGAAGGGATTCAGGGAAACTTCACCTTGACAGCAGCCTGAAATTCAGCACCCATATCCAACACATAACAAAGAAAGTGTCCAAAACTGTGGGGATCCTCTCCAAGATACGGTATTATGTACCACAATCAGCCCTACTCACACTATACTACTCACTCATCTATCCCTACCTCACATATGCCATTTGTGCATGGGGATCAACAGCAATTACCCACCTAAAGCCAATAATAACCCAACAAAAAGCAGCAGTGAGAATTATCACACAATCCAACGCTAGGCAGCACACCCCCCCCACTCTTCAAAGACCTAAACCTACTCACTGTCCAGAACATCCATACTTACTACTCTGCTATCTACATTTATAGAACCATCAATTCCAACTTTAACCCTGAGCTAAAACACTTTCTTGACAGTTGTGACAGGACCCATAGACATAATACCAGACATAAACATCTCTTTGACATTCCCCGTGTCCGACTAAATCTATACAAAAATTCAATGCGCATAAAAGGGCCTAAAATCTGGAACTCCCTGCCTGAAAACTCTAGAACTGCAGACACAACCTCCATTTTCAAAAGCACCGTTAAAAAACATCTTATCTCACTTACGCACCCAACCGGTAGTTAACCATACGAAAACTACTTTATCTTGCACATATCCACAGCAAAATACACTTATTGATATCTGTGATTCTCCTTAATTTGCACATTACTAACCACAGCAAAATACACTTATTGATATCTGTGATTCCCCTTAATTTGCACAGTTCTAACCAAAATTCTAATACAACTATTGCTCCATAATACGTAAGCTAGTCATAAGTTTGCCTAAGATACTCCAATATAGAATCTATATTATGCCAATATATCACCTTTATCATTAATATATAAACTAATTGCTAACTTTTTATACTAATTGTTAAATTCTCAATGTTTAAATTCCAGTACCTAAATTCTGTAAACCTAACCTTACAATCTGTATATCCATTGTATAGCTATTGAGTAAGACCTATCATAAGACTGCCTGAAAAGCCTAGGCATACCTAGGCATATTATTGGCCATCTTGTAATATCAACTTTAATGTATAACTATAAGTACCCCCCACCCTGTATTACATGAAATAAAGGATTTGATTTGATTTGATTTGATTTGAACTGGTTAGCCGGCCTTGAGTCCTAGAGGTGGGAAGTACAATGCCTGCACTTTAAAGGAGGAGTTGGGATATTGGGTGTTTGAAGTGACATCTAAACTGTCGTATGTGAGCGCCTCTGCAAAGACAGTGATTATGTATGAATGATGGTGAAAGTGTTGAATAATGCTGAAAGTTTTTTTTTTTTTTTTTTGGGGGGCACCCTGCCTCGGTGGGAAACGACCAACCAGTTCAAAAAAACAATAATTTACCCAGTGGGGTCTGATGAAGACGTTTTTGTGATCTCTGTAATTCATTTTGTGCTAACGCTTAAAGATCGAGTTATGGATAAATAGTTAATTAGCCACTAGGGCAGCAATAACAATAAACAACGGAGAAAGAAGCTACGACACGACAGAGGAACTAGGAGAGGAATAATGAGTGAAGCAAGAGCAATCAGATGAGTTAAGAACAAGGCATTATCAGATAAACAAGGAGCTATCAGAGGAACCAAGAGCTATCAGAGGAACCAGGAGCTATCAGAGGAACCAGGAGCTATCAGAGGAACCAGGAGCTATCAGAGGAACCAGGAGCTATCAGATGAACCAGGAGCTATCAGAGGAACCAGGAGCTATCAGAGGAACCAGGAGCTATCAGAGGAACCAGGAGCTATCAGAGGAACCAGGAGCTATCAGAGGAACCAGGAACTATCAGAGGAACCAGGAACTATCAGAGGAACCAGGAACTATCAGAGGAACCAGGAACTATCAGAGGAACCAGGAACTATCAGAGGAACCAGGAACTATCAGAGGAACCAGGAGCTATCAGAGGAACCAGGAGCTATCAGAGGAACCAGGAGCTATCAGAGGAACCAGGAGCTATCAGAGGAACCAGGAGCTATCAGAGGAACCAGGAGCTATCAGAGGAGCCAGGAGCTATCAGAGGAGCCAGGAGCTATCAGAGGAGCCAGGAGCTATCAGAGGAGCCAGGAGCTATCAGAGGAGCCAGGAGCTATCAGAGGAGCCAGGAGCTATCAGAGGAGCCAGGAGCTATCAGAGGAGCCAGGAGCTATCAGAGAAGCCAGGAGCTATCAGAGGAACCAGGAGCTATCAGAAGAGACAGGAGCTATCAGAGGAGACAGGAGCTATCAGAGGAGCCAGGAGCTATCAGAGGAGCCAGGAGCTATCAGAGGAGCCAGGAGCTATCAGAGGAGCCAGGAGCTATCAGAGGAGCCAGGAGCTATCAGAGGAACCAGGAGCTATCAGAAGAGACAGGAGCTATCAGAGGAGACAGGAGCTATCAGAGGAGACAGGAGCTATCAGAGGAGACAGGAGCTATCAGAGGAGACAGGAGCTATCAGAGGAACCAGGAGCTATCAGAGGAACCAGGAGCTATCAGAGGAACCAGGAGCTATCAGGAACCAGGAGCTATCAGAGGAGCCAGGAGCTATCAGAGGAGCCAGGACCTATCAGAGGAGCCAGGAGCTATCAGAGGAGCCAGGAGCTATCAGAGGAACCAGGAGCTATCAGAGGAACCAGGAGCTATCAGAGGAGCCAGGAGCTATCAGAGGAACCAGGAGCTATCAGAGGAACCAGGAGCTATCAGAGGAGCCAGGAGCTATCAGAGGAGCCAGGAGCTATCAGAGGAACCAGGAGCTAGGAGCAAGGATCTGTCAGAGGAGCTAGGGAAAATGATAGCAAACAATGAAAGTAAAGTAAATTAGTACCTGAGTTAGCACCTTAATTATTATAATAAAAATTAATAAGAGAACTGTGGCAGTTAGATTTTTTTTTTTTTAAGATAAAATCTAGGGAATATAATAGTAAACAATGAGGGTTAACACTTTAGGGAATATAATAGTAAATAAAAAGAGTAAAACACTTTAGCACCAAAAATAGCACCTTAATTACAAGTTAACACTTTAGGGAATATAATAGTAAATAAAAAGAGTAAAACACTTTAGCACCAGAATTAGCACCTTAAGTAAAGGAATTATTGGATGAAAGGCAGTACTAGGTATTGATTTGCTGGGAACTATTTCAAGAGAATATATAAATGGGGATTAAATTAAATGGACAGATAGTAAATATAATATAAAATTAACTTAGAAGCAAGATTTGATTTATATTATAAAGTTGAAGCAAGTAATAGCACTAAAAGTAAAGTACATAGTGTATGAGGTAGTTGGTACTAGCTAGTATATAGTACAAAAAATTTCACAAAGTAGTAGTAACATACACTAATACACCACACGTATATTATGTGTTGAGGACAATAGACTAATCAGTAATGGTAATGTCAGCTTGTCTAAGGAAGTTGGTGAGATCACGTTCGTTGATATAGAAAATTGCTGACCTGTTGATACTTTCGAACTAGTATTTTCCCATCACGAGCGAAGCACTGATGGATTTTGTTCTCCAGTTTAAGTTTTCTCAGCCTAAACAGAAGGTTTTGACGTTTCCTTGTTAGGCACTCGTTGATGTATACTCCACATTTCATTGTAATTGCTGATGATTTAGTTAGATTCTTTTTTGTATCATATGAATGAAGTCTGATCATTATACTAGGTTTACCTTGTTTTCCTAGCAATCGTGTTTCCTTGATTTCATTCCTTTGCACATTAACTTGTAGGTGGTCTTGTAATATGTTGATAGCAGTTTCCTTGCACTGGGATTGAGTTATGTCTCTGGGAATGTGGTTGCTGTTTATTATAACTGCATCAGACAAGTTATCTTGTTCGGTTTTGTCATCTTGAAAATCAAGATATTCATCAAGTCGAGTGTGCATGTTGTTATTCCAGTCCTTGATTGCTGCTTCCACCTTCATATTCAGAGTAGTAATAATGCCACTAGTGGTAGTAGTAATAATACCACTAGTGGTAGTAGTAATAATACCACTAGTGGTAGTAGTAATAATACCACTAGTGGTAGTAGTAATAATACCACTAGTGGTAGTAGTAATAATACCACTAGTGGTAGTATAATACCACTAGTGGTAGTAATATACCACTAGTGGTAGTAGTAATAATACCACTAGTGGAGTAGTAATAATACCACTAGTGGTAGTAGTAATAATACCACTAGTGGTAGTAGAATAATACCACTAGTGGTAGTAGAATAATACCACAGTAGAGAATATCACCACTAGTGGTAGTAGTAATAATACCACTAGTGGTAGTAGTAATAATACCACTAGTGGTAGTAGTAATAATACCACTAGTGGTAGTAGTAATAATACCACTAGTGAGTAGAATAATACCACTAGTGGTAGTAGTAATAATACCACTAGGGTAGTAGTAATAATACCATAGTGGTAGTAGGTAATAATACCACTAGTGGTAGTAGTAATAATACCACTAGTGGTAGTAGTAATAATACCACTAGTGTGTAATAATACCAATTAGTGGTAGTAGTAATAATACCACTAGTGGTAGTAGTAATAATACCACTATAGTAATACCACTAGCAGTAGTAATACCAAAACAAATCCATCAGTGTCTTCCGTGATGGGAAAATACTAGTTGAAAAGCATCAACAGGTCAGCAATTTTTTATATCAAACGAACGTGATCTCACCAACTTCCTTAGACAAGCTGACATTACCATTACTGATTAGCCTATTGTCCTCAACACATAATATACGTGGTGTAATAGTGTATGTTACTACTACTTGTGAATTTTTTTGTACTAACTTTATACTAGCTAGTACCAACTACCTCATTTCACTATGTACCTTACTTTTAGTGCTATTACTTGCTTCAACTTTATAATATAAATCAAATCTTGCTTCAAGTTAATTTTATATCATATTTACTATCTGTCCATTTAATTTAATCCCCATTTATATATTCTCTTGAAATAGTTCCCAGCAAATCAATACCTAGTACTGCCTTTCATCCAATAACCTTTTACTTAAAAGCAATTCTGGTGCTAAAGTGTTTTACCTTTTATTTACTATTATATTCCCTAAAGTGTTAACTCGTAATTAAGGTGCTATTTTTTAAAGCATGTTTTACTTTTATTTACTATTATATTCCCTAAAGTGTTAACCCTCATTGTTTACTATTTATCTCCCTAGATTTTATCTTAAAAAAAAAAAAATCTAACTGCCACAGTTCTTTTATTAATTTTTATTATAATAATTAAGGTAAAGCAACTCAGGTACTAATTTACTTTACTTCATTGTTTGCTATCATTTTCCCTAGCCCTTATTCCCAGCTTTAGTAAACTACCATAGTCCAATTAATTGCATTTGTATAAATTGACTAAGGTACAAATTCACGTGCCAAGAACTCTGTCAAATACCCTGTATCTCTACAAACTTATTAAAAATTTGTAATAATCAAATAGTTCCTAAGCATTTATTCTAGTATCATATTATTAAGTTTAGTATTATCTATTCTTCTCAGGTCTAGTTGTAGAATCACATCAAATCTTATGATTACAGGAATTGATCCTGATATCAACCTATTATTAAATGACTTACATGATTCCAACAGCAACTGTAACTATTACACAGCAGATCAAGCAAAGACATTACTCAGAGCCAACAATAACATAACTATCTTCAATTACAATGTTAGATCTTTGAGCAAACATTATGATGACCTCACAGCACTACTCCAATCCCTCCAGACCAATATGTCAATCATCACACTCACTGAGACCTGGCTGAAGCCTGATACTCAGATGTCTATGGCATCCCAGGTTACACAGTCATTCACAATTGCAGGACAGATCAGCGAGGGGTGGAATAGCTATATATTACTCAGATCAACTTGAATGTATCAATAACTCTTGCATAAGGGATGAGCATGGAGAATATATTATAGCTAAATTTAAATCAAAAGACCTGCAAAACCCTCACAGTGATAAACATCACAGATTACCACAGTCAAACATTCACCATTTTAGTGAAAAACTAGGTAACCTAATAACTGATGCACACATGAACAAAGACCATTTGCTGCCACAGGAGACTTCAATATAAATCTCCTACATGACCAGGACCCACAAGTAACAGAATTCACAAACACTATGAGCAACTGCTTGTTACTACCAACAATATCAAAACCTACAAGAATCTCCAGACTAGTACCCATTACTAGACCACATCTGACTAATACTATAGCCCTCTAAAATCAGGCATCATCACAGACAACACCACAGACCACTATTCGACCTTTCTCATATCAATCTTGAAATTGCCCCTAGATATTACAAAAGTTACCTTCAGACTACATAATGAGTCAGCTGTAAATAACTTATAACAGCTATGATTAACATTGACTGGCATAATGAGTTAGAAACATATACAGATACTAATGAATGCATCAAGAATTTCCTTAACAAAACCCACCACCTCTATAACAAACATTGCCCTAAAAACTAAACAGATCACAGCTAAGAGACTTAACAATCCCTGGCTAACACCCACATCCTTAAATCCATTAACAAAAGGCACCAATATGAAAACAATACAGAAGGGGCTAATAACCAGAGAACAATCAAACGCTACTCATCAACCCTTACCAGCCTGATAAGGAGATCAAAAATTGTATTATGAGAACAGACTCCAGAACATAAAAGGTGATATGAAAAGACCTGAAGACCCTATCTGCAATTCTAGGAAATAATAAGATAGCGAAAAACAACACCATCAAATTATCAAGAGCAATGAACCCCTACTCTCACCTACTGAGACAGCAAACAGACTTAATGTTTTCTTCTCCACCATAGGAAAGAATCTAGCAGTAAAATCCCAAGCTCAAACACCCGTCCAACAGACTACCTCACAAACACCTACCCTAATACGCATTCCTAGCTCCTACCAACCCAATTGAAGTCTCGCTCATAATCAACACCCTTAAAAACAAGGCAGGAGACATAAACAGCCTACCAACTTTTATGTACAAAAAAATTCACAGGTACTGTCACCAATCATAGCAACACTATTCAATAAATCCACTGAAGCCTCTACCTTTCCATCAATTCTCAAAATAGCTAGGGTCACCCCGATCGACAAAGGAGGTGATCAAACAGACCTGTAAATTATAGACCAATTTCTAATTTACCATTGCTTTTAAAATCTTTGAAAATTAATTCATAGACAAATCTATTCCTACCTCGTCTCACACAATGTACTCAACCCCTGTCAATTTGGATTCAGGACAAACAAGAGCACAAACGATGCTATTACGCACATGTTGGAGTTAATATATACAGCACTTGAGAAAAAGAAGTCCCACTGGGAATCTTCATTGATCTCCGCAAAGCTTTGAAAAGTCGACCATGATTTACTGCTCACAAAATTAGCACACTATGGTAAAGGGGCACCCACCAACTACCTAAAATCATACCTCACCAACAGAAGCCAATACGTACAAATGGAGCGAACTCTTCCACACAACCATTACAGTCGGAGTCCTCAAGGAAGTGTCCTGGGTACTCCTATTCCTCATTTACATAAATGACCTACCGAATGCATCACAACCTCAAACCCATTTTATTTAATAACAAAATTTCTTCCCCCCAAACCAGTTATACTGGCCAACACTTTAAACCAATTAAGAAAATATCAACATGGATGACGACTCAAGTTACTCTCAATACTGACAAGACCTACTTCATAGTTTAAGCAAAGCAAAATGTTCCATTAACATAACACTTAAGGTCACCCATCACAAGACTCAGGGGGAAAATTCCTGGAACCCAACAGTGAAATTTCCAAACACAATACAAAAAATTTCCAAAAAATTTAAGACAGTAGGCATATTATCAAAATCCTATTATGTACCTCAATCAGCTCTCCGCACTATATCATTCCTTATCTATTCTACCTATGGAATTTCATGGGGATCAAAACTTTTAAACACCTTTGACCACTCATAACACAACAAAAGGCCCAGTCAGAATGATAAAAATTCCCCTCCAGACAGCATATCCACCAATATTCAAAATCTCAAACTACTCACCGTAAAAACATTCATACTTACTCTTGTGCCTACTAAATATAAAACTTTTCACCTAATATAAACCCCTGCTCAAAACTCTCCCCCCCAACTTTAATAGGACCCATGACCACAACACACGACACAGATCCTTTTTTTATACCCCTGTTATATCAACTTTTGTAAAAATTCTATGCCCTAAAGGGCCCCAGAATCTGGGAAATTATTACCAGAAAATTAAGATAATCTTGTCTGAAAACAATTTAAGACTCAACTCAAAACCCCTACTCACCCAAACCTAAATGATCATGTATAAAACTTTTAAAAAAACTCTTTTACTTTCCTATAGATAATCTCAATTTTTAAAATATGTTACTATTATGTTACCCCCACCAAATTTTAAGTTAATGTCAAAAAAGCCAATGTTATTTTCCTTAAGATAACTCAATTCCATATTATATTCAAAATCTTAACACCTGTAAAATCTAAATCTAATATCATTATATAATAATTTAAACAGTAAAATTTCATCATATTGTAATTTTAAAATAATTTTTAACTAGAATAAATCAAAAAATTTTTAATATTAAACATAGTTTTTAAACTAGAAAAACTCCCTCCAGGTGTAGTGGCCCCGACCAATTTTCATTGTAATTCCATACCCTTTTCTCAATGAAATAAAA
>WNWK01036335.1:0-19219 GCA_009830355.1 Cherax destructor | reverse complement strand
ATGATCATACTAACACATACTGATCATACTAATGCACAATACTGATCATACTAACACATACTGATCATATAATACATACTGATCATACTAATGCACAATACTGATCATACTATCTCTTTCACTGTCTAGACCCCGAAAAAAAAACTTCCTCTCAATGTCTAAAAATTTCGAAACAATTTTTTTTTTTCTAAAATGGAGATAATTTTTGTAGAAGGTAATGACGCCAAAAGTACGAACAATGATGGGAAACTTACGGACTCACGCAAGCACAAGACCGGAAATTTCGCACTTTTTTGAGTCCTATTTTAAGCCAAATTGCAGTATTCCAATCGACCCAATTTTAGTTATTTCGCTAGTATGCGTTCCATTCTATCGATTAAGCACAAACCATATATTCAACTATTACAACTACCCTATAAATTTGGCCAATTTCACACACAATTCAAAAAACCCCAAATTTTTTAAAATAATCTATAACAATGTAGATATTCCTGGCACTAAAACATTTCCTCCTCTCCTATATTAAATTTGCATTCCTTTTTTGAATTCTTATTCAAACAAAATAAAAAGATTTACTCTGTCTCGAAATAATAAAATATATCCAGGAAAATTTGGTGGTGGTTTCCCACCGTCCCAATAATTGGTTTAGACCTCCCCAAACCCCCCAAAAAAACAATGGGGTCTGGGGGACTTACCCGTCCTCGGAATTTAAGGAAAAATCGAATAATTCTGAAATTAAAACCAATTTCAAGCTATATCGAATCTTGAAATCGATCAAAATGATCTTTATTTCAGTAATATGTCTTAAACCCTATCAAATGATACCAGGAAACAGTCAAACCATGAAGGTCATCCGAGAAAAAATAAAAAGTCGCTAATTTAAACCATACACCCTGTATAACCCTTGTAGATTTTGCGTTTAGTTTTGACTATAATAAAAAAACTTTTTTTCATTATTCAATGCATGGGCAGGATTTTTATATGGATCACACTAACCACACAGACCCTTATCTCATATCTAGGCCAAAATTTCCCGCTGACAGTCTTGAGTGAGCCGAATTCATGACGTTGAACTATGTCAGGGACCTTGTCCTCAGTGTCGTAGTGGCCGGGTGGCAAAAGCTCTCGCTTCACACGGTGAGGGTCCGGGTTCGATTCCAGGCAAAGGGATGGAAAGATTTGACGTGTTTCCGTACACCGGTTGTCTATGTTAACCCATCAGTAGAATTGTGACCTGGGTGTTAGTCGACTGGTGTGCTTCGCATCCTGGGACACTGACCTAATTTGCCCGAAATGCTCAGCTAGGCCTTTATACCTTGTACATGTACTTGTAGTAAATAAAGATATACAGTGATCATACTATCACAATGCTGATCTTAGTAAGAAACTATGCTGATCTTAGTAAGAAACTATGCTGATCTTAGTAAGAAACTATGCTGATCTTAGTAAGAAACTATGCTGATCATACGAATGCACAAAAATAATCATAATAACACTTTTCTGATTTATTAAGACACAAAACTAATAATGCTAACACACTATTGATTCCATTAACATGTTATACTGTTCATTCTAACGCAATACTAAGAGCTAATACTAATACAATACTGATCATATTAACAATCCTGGTCATACTAACATACAATACTAGTCAGAATAACATACTGCTCCTCATGCTAAAACTATACTAACCGCGGTTCAGGTGGAGTTTGAATCCAAGGCGAGTGAATCATAAAACTCCAGGCCAGAACTGGCTTGGAGTGGCTTACGCACTGGCGTGGAGTTACTGAATGGTTTACGCACTGGCCTTAGTAGCACACTGATCTTACTAGCACACAATACTATTATCAGTACTTTGTGTTGCTATTATCCAACAAGGCTGATCATGCTAACTAGCGATTATCATACTAATTTAGTAACAAACAATACTGATCATACTAAAACACAATACTAATCATACTAATACACAATACTGACTGGGTTGTAGCCGTCATGTCATATTAATGCTGTAGGTTTTCTCCATGGAGCACAGCAGTCAAGCTGGATCAGTGTATCAGTGTTGTGTCGACAATAGAGCAGCTTCCATCATTGTTATTCTATCATTGATGGCTGGAGGACTCCCAAGCTCTCCACTATTACCTCATGCGCACTATCTCAAAATGACTAACGACTTATGTACAAAAGAAATGAGGACAACGCATTAATTAGGTGAATATGTTGACACTACAACACACTAGCGATCATAGTAATGGAAAAATACTCATCCTCGTAACATTGCTGCCCATATTAGCACAATATTGTCATACTATTACACAATAATCATCATGCTAACTCTCAATATTGTTCATTCTAAAGCACAATAATGGTCATATTAATACAATATTAATCATACTAGACAGAATACTGATCATATTAACTCAGCAATACAAGAGAATTCGTTCCAATAACCTCTCAATTAAATCCCCAGTAAAGATTGGCAAAATGTAATTATGTAATCGGAAATCTATAGAGACAGTTTCCACAGTTAAGTTCCTGTAATTATTATTAACGTAGATTTTCCTCAAATTATCCAGAATGAAGAAAGGCATGTAACAACAGCAGACCTTAAGGCAACGGGACATAGGTCCCATTGTCTACCCTTGCGGCACACGTAAAATTTGGGATCCCCCGTTCCCAAATACAATTGGCGGTGGTTAATGGGGCGATTGCGTTAGTGGTTCCGGTCAGGAAAGAATGGTTTCCAGGTGTGGAGGCCCCCAAGCAAGAAACCCAAGGGGCCCGGTTCCCTTCGTTGGTGGTCTCCAGAGTGTCAGGCAGCAAGTACATACGTCTTCTGGTGGTCTCCAGAGTGTCAGGTAGCAAGTACATGCGTCTTCTGGTGGTCTCCATGTTAAGTCTATCTTCTTGGCTGCTTACTTTGGGCAGTAGAATGGTAGCGTAGGTGCAGAGATACGGCCGATGACTAGACTCAGTATATTAATGGCAAGGTGTAGGTGTACACGGGGACAGAGCGTGAGGGGACCGGGAGCCAGCAAGGGGGGAGATGCTGCTTCAGTGAGGTGGCCGAGAGAGAAAGCATGGCTGACCAGCCCGACCTTGATAGGCCTATGAGGGCAGCCCCCCAAGTCCGAAACAGTTTGAAACAGCCTCTGGGTAGGCTGTTTACATCCGCCGGCCACCTACCGCGTGTCGTCTCGACAGGGACAAATATGGGGGCACAAAAGGTGTAAACAAGCAAGCAAGGTCCCAGGGAAAACTGGCTTCCGGTCACCTGAACATTTACAATGGGAAAATTGCCGGTTTCGGGGAAAAAAAACTCTCCCCTACATGAGTCGGGGAAAGAAAATCGGCCTCCCCGTACAGCTGGACAGAGGACAGAACAAGCCAATGCTGACACAGGAACTGGGAGTCTTCTATATACAGGTTGTCCACAGGGCCAGACGTCAACTTGACTGCACATCCATGAGCCTGTACCATCCTCACATCTGCAAACAATGACTGACAGTAGCATTTCCTAAGGTGTGACATTTAACTCAAAAGGGCGATATTGCCCTTGCCTTTATACAGGCTTTACAAGACACACTGGGTGCACATACTCACAATAACATTATTTCCATGGAATTCATTATACTACGGGTACCCTCTAGAAATAAATTTTACATATTTACATGGTGTTGTCCACCCTGACTCCATTATTTACTAACTATACAATGTGTGCGCATTAATCCCCATTTCTGCAAGCAAACAATTAAGGTAGCTAGCGTAGGAGTCGGACAAGTCAGTAGGTTGTCAATGTCACAGAAATGTACCGCTGTCCGGGGTCTCAGGCCATAAGTATGGAGCCTTACAGGACTGTCATCTGTCGTAGGGATAGCGGGTGAAGAACTAGACGGGTTGTCACTAGTTTGAGTCTGCTTGTGGCTTTGCAATGCCCGCGATTCCAGCTCTGCTTCAGCTTGCACATGATCAATATACTTCATGTGGTCAAGGTGAGCTTCTCTGATAGTTCCGGTAGCTATCTCCTCACCTCGAACTTATTGCCGCGGAGCTGTCGTAGGACACGGTAAGGTCCGACAAACTTGGGGACAAGTTTATGCATACCAGGGTCTGCGTCGGGTTGAGCAACATAACTTGCAACCTGGTTCCACCTTACTTTCCTTAGCGTGGGCGTTGCGATCAGACGTGAACCTATCTGTGGCTTTTATTAGGTTCTCACGTACTCGCTGGAAAACAAGCTGTGTGGTCCGCATCTCTTAACTATACCGGTGTTATCGGCGTCATAGGTTGGGCTAGGCGGAGCAAACAGGATTTCGTACGGTAACGCTTATCATAGCCATACAAGGCAAAATGGGGTGTCTCGCCAATCGAGCTGTTGAGGGAAGAGTTCAATGTACACTGAACATCTGGAATAGAGTCATCCCATTAGTACAACTCGGATTAACGGTTACTCTGAGCACCTCCAGGACTTTGCGGTTTGTACGTTCAGCAAGACCATTACTCGCCGGGTGACGTGGAGCTACTGGTGCTTGGTGAATGTCCAAACCTGGAACAAAGGTCCTTCATTGTGGCATTTATGAACTCCGACCCATTGTCTGACAGGAGAACACGTGGGCAGGTATGACGGAGAACGATACGCTCACGGAAAGCATTTGCGACTGTCTCGGCCAGTTTTGTCAGGGATGGGTACTAACTCGCAGTACCCGTCAAGTTATCTACCATTACAAGCAGGTGTTTATTACCTTCTCCGAGGTCGAGAAATTCGTCAACAGGTCGACAGAAGTTCTCTCCCAGGGCTCCTTTGTAATGGGATACTTCAGAATGGGATTGGGACCCGTGACAGTACCCTTGTGTTGTAAGCAAACGACACACTGGGTACATACTTGGCAATTTCCGCTGCCATCTTTGGCCAGAAATATTTCATTCTAGCCTGTTTGATGCTGCGGTCCTCCGGGTGCGCTACGCCTGGGACATGTGGATCAACTTGAGAGTCGTGGGTACCAGGGACTCAGGTATCACCAGTTGGTGTACGGTTCTGCCGGGGTCCACTAGTCGAGCTACACGACACAGTACTCCTTGATTGACCACTAAGTCTGTCAGCGGAACGGGCGACTTGACTCGCGGGCCAACGTCCTCCTTGGTTAGGAATCGAAGGACTGGTGACCACACCGGGTCCTGCCGTTGGGCTCTCTCTAGGTCCTCGACGGAGAACGAGTTGTCTGCACTGACATAGGCTATATGCCTCGACAAGGCGTCAGCCACGACATTTTGCTTACCCTATAGCAGATTTCGGGATTGTAGTCGTTAAAGGTGAGAGACCACCGAGCATGTTTCCCAGAGAGATTCTTGTTTGCAAAAGGGATAATAACGGCAGATGATCCGTGTAAATCTTGATAGGATACTGGTAAATAATGTCTCTGAAGTGGTTCAAAGCCCAGACGATGGCTAAGGCTTCTAGCTCTGTCACAGAGTAATTGACTTCAGCTTTGGTGAGAACACGGCTAGCATAAGCTATTGGCTGTTGCTTACCATTAGATTCCTGCGACAAGACTGCACCGATGCCAACTTTGCTGGCATCTGTCGTCAAGGTGAACGCTTTGGTGAAATCAGGGAACCTAAGGACTGGGGCTGATGTTAACCTATTCTTGGTGACGAAAGCTCTTTCTGGTCACACGTCCACCAAAGGGAACATCTTTCTTAAGGAGCTGCGTCAAGGGTGCAGCTAAGGTGGAGAAACCGGCTATGAAAGTCGGTAGAATCCAGCTAGGCCTACGAAGGAGCGGACAGTATCCGCCGTCGTAGGTCTAGGGAACCTTCGCACAGCCGAGATTTTAGACTCGTCTGTCTTGATGCCGCTCTGAGTCACTACGTGGCCCAGAAACTTTATTTCCTGCTTAAGGAACTGGCATTTGAAAGCTTCACCTTAAGATTAGCCTTGGCTAGTTTTTCCAGTACCCGCTCAAGTTTTACGAGATGCGTAGGGAACATCTTGGGACATCACAATGAGATCGTCTAGGTAGACCATGAGCGTGCCACCTAGAGAGTACGGAAAATCGTTGTCATTAGACGACTAAACGTGATCGGGCTTCCACGCAAGCCGAAGGGCATTCTCTTGAACTGATAATGACCAGTAGGGAGAAACGCTGTTAGTTCTTTGCTTTGGTCATCAAGAGGATCTGCCAAAACCCTTGAAGAAGATCAAGAGTCGAAAAGACCTTGTTATCGCCAATGTTCTGTAACAGGTCATTCAGAACTGGCAATGGAAATCGGTCTGGGATGGTACAGGCATTCAGTTTCCTGTAATCATAACAGGACGCCATGTTCCATCTTTTTTGGGAACTAGGATTAGAGGGGCATTCCACGGGGAAATGGACTCCTCGATAACTCCATCGCAGAGCATCTTTGCAATGAGTTCGTCAGCAAACACTCTTTGCGCATGCGGCAAACGATACGCAGGCACGTAAATGGGTTTAGTACCTTTATCAAGCGGAATATGGTGAGACATAAGCGGGGTCAGACCCATGGACTCACCATCTAACGCGACGGCAGTGCGGCGCGATTGAGAACCTGGAGAAGTTGTGGAACTTCTTCCGGTAGTCTGTCATAGTTAGATCATCTTCCTGCACTGGCCGGGTGACGGAAGAATTAGTAGCGGACTCACCTGGGAGGACTGCACTTATAAGAACGTCAGCTGGGATTTCTCCCTCCACTCTCACCGGGAGAGGGAACCTGACGAGGTCGACAAGTGAAGTATCCTTCCTCAGGGGGAATTCTCGACTATGCAAGTTACCGACAAGGACTTGCAACTTGCCACGACGCACAGTGTGCAAGGACGGCTCAAGGGAGAGGCCCTTGACTCTGCATGTGTCTTGTCGACTAGCACATGGTCTCCTTCGAAAGCTCTTGTCACATACACCGTAACAGGAGGAGCGAATTAGCCGACAAAGTGACGTCATACTTTGTACAGGCAGTAACTCTGCTCGCTGATGCCATGACACGAGTCAGTCGCCTGCCAACAGGGAGACTGCGGCTTGACAACGGTCATCCTCTACAACAGCGCAAGAGTTAGAGTGATGGTCAGAATGTGCGTCCCCAGACTGGGTTTCACTGATAACTGAGCGCTGATGGTCAGGAGGTGACGAGATACAAGCTCTCTTATGAGGTTGGTCAGGACAAGAGGCCGACCTCACGGAGGGTGCGCGACGGAAACCGCGGGTTTCCAATGATTCCAAGCACTGGATGTACTCAGAGACGGAGTGGCAGGTAGTGGAACCCAAGCGCACACCCCAGAAGGGTGCGTCCACTCCGTCAAAATCCGCTTTCCACTTAGCTGGATCTAAACGGATCTTAAGGTCTGCCATGGTCTTGAAACCGATGAGCAAATCGCCTGGGAAGACGATGTCATCAACAACTAAGAACTTTGCTGACCATTTGTGATCATGGATCGCAAATTCTAAAGTTGTACAACCACGGACCGTGAGAGGGCTACCTGAAACGCCTCGCAATGTCTGAATAGCAGACGGCTCGGTCAGCATGGCTGCATGGAGACCAATGTCACGGAAGAGGGTGGAACGGACAATGTTAACCACCGAACCTGTATCAAGGAAAAGCTGAATAGGCTTCCGATGAAGTGTGGACTCTACGAGAGGTCCACACAGGCTGTCATACCGAACATGAAGGCATGACGGGCCGACTAGGTCGTCGGAGTCCCGGCTGCTAGAGGCTCGACGCTTGGTGGAGCGACTCGACGTCCTGGAAGGTACGGTTCGAATCGCGACACCAGCGTCGAGGCACTCTGTTTCCGTGCTGTCGGCATGCGTGTCGCTGCCCAGGGCGGCGAACGCATTGCGGACAGGGACGGAATACAGCGACTCCGATAGGGTGACTATCTCTTTGCGGGATTTTTCTGGCGCGTCTCTTCCCCCGAACTACTGGAGGGGCTCCGGCTAGCTCGGGCTCTGTCTAGCTCGGGCTCTGGGCGAGGAGCGCTTGCCGTGGTGCGACGACAAGATGCTACGCAACTTGAGGCACTCACTGGAGGTATGACTGGATGTATGGTGGTAAACACAATCGCCCTCCCGGTGCTGCGCACGGGGACGGTGATTATCACGGCGTGGGGGCTGAGGTTTATAACACTCAGAACGGTAATGACCTCTTTTACCGCAGTTAAAACAGGTAACCACACGCTTCGCGGGTGCTGACGCGGTGTGCGCTTATGACGCTTGGACTTAGATGGAGGAGACGCTGGCAAAGTCGTCTTGCTAGCCCTCCGGTCATAACCTGACCTGCCGTTTTGATTCGGCTTGGTCTGAGGTTTGCTGTTCGTCCTAGGATTGGCTGCTGATTGCTGGACGGCTGCAGCAAAAGTGACGGGGTTGCACAGGCGGCGACACAAGAGTTGGCAATTGAGGGACTTGCAAGGGAGTACCAGCAGGGCGACAAGCCTTGTCTTTCTCGCCCAGCGGTTTAATTTTATCGATAGCATTAAAGGCGCCCAGGATGTGTTCCTTGGGGCCGAGCCCTAATTCGTCAATCCTATCATGGAGATGGAGTGGGGCATCTCTTTGCATGACGCCTCCGACGATCATGGGAATGATGTCTTCGAGTTTTATACTACCATCACTAGTGACCCACTTGCTATCCTTCATAATGTCAATAAAATCTAACGATGCTCGCTGGAAACGACAGACGCAAGCGAGGGGGCTTTCATCCGGGGATTGGCACTCATTCATGACGCTCGTGATAATGTCAAGGTAATGACTCTGATGCCTGCACCGGAAGTAATTACGGAATGCTTCCTTGAGCTTGGGCCATGACTGCAAATCACGCACTTCCACCAAGTCTAAGAAGGAAGTGATAACACTTAGGGATGTGTTCACAGCCACCTCGGCAGTGTTTACATAGTGCGCGTCAGTGGGGTTATCGGTTCGTCCCTTAACTGTCGTCTCGACCGATTTGAACCAAGTCTCCAACATACTGGCGCGACCATTGAACAAAAGGGAGGGCGGGGATGACATTCGGGGCCATTCGTGGCCGCGACATGGGCTACTGCCTGGCCAATTGTTATGGAGGCGCCATCCTCCCCCTGATGGGACCTAACAGGAGAGGCATCAGTGCCATCTGCGGCGGAAGCTTGGGCATCGCGACGGCTACTGCGTGTCTGAGTCATAGCGTCAGTTATAAGCACAAAATAAGTCACGGAGAAAGGGAAAGGGATCAAAGGAAGAATTGATACGCAAACGGCTAGAACTCAACACAGAGTCAGAGAGGACACAACACGGTGTTACTGAAGAACTGCTTATTTGTTAACAAATGCGTGAATTACATCAAAAAAAAAAAAGAATGGTACACTCTGAAACTTAAGGTAAATTTTGGACACAAGTGAATTAATTGCTGGGGTGTACACAGAACAAAAGCAGAGATAACTGGCAAGAAAATTGCATGAAAATGAATGAACTGTAACAAGTAGCAGAATTAACAAAAGTTTGCAAATAAAAATGAAAACTGGGTATTACATACAATGTACTACAGTGCAGGCTTGCTCAACACACAGCAAAATGTTGCAGGTGCTGGCAGTTGCAATTAGGTATGGCAAAGAAAAATATGAATTCACTTGCAGCCAGGTAAGGTGGCAAAACAATTAATAAAATCAGTCTTCAATGGAATAAAAACAGTCACAAAAATTTACTGTATCAAGAAGTACTGAATTTCACACAAAAAGGCAATGAGTAAAATGCCAAAATGATAAAAATCAATAATAATAGGGGCAAAAAGTTACAGGTGGCAAAATGAGTATACACTGACACAAGAAAAAAAAAATTGTTAAGTAAATTGTGGTGCAAAAGTATGGAATTTCACAGGTAATTAATTATTGCAATAATGGCAAATAAGCAGGTTCCTGAAAATTCAATAACAGGGACTGATAAATCACTCAATGACAAGGCATAAACATTAACAGAATGCAAAACACAGGTGAATGTGCCTAAACAAAAATATGGCAAATAAATAATATGGAGAAAAAAAATTAAATTGAGACACTGGAGAAAATGTAGGTGTCTAGTCACAAGTTGTTGAATTCAAGCAGAATAAAACTGACACTGGCAAGTATTAAAATAACACTTTGAACACACTAACACATCAGAACTGTGCAAGGTTGTCAACAATTTGTGGCTAGCTTGCAGATGCAACAATCAAAATAATAGCAGACAGATGTAACTTGCAATTAAAAAGAATATATATACATATATATATATGGGTAGCACAATGAACAACTTTGAGCAGGAACAACTTTGAGCAGGAACAAATTAATAATTAGGTGAGAGGCTATGTGCAGAAATAATGCACTAGGATTTAAAATGCCAAAAAAAAAATTGAGCTTGCAAAGTGCAACAATGTTGCTGAAAAATTCACTGAAAGTATGGGCTTCAGTGATACTGTACTTGGTGCAGGGCAATTAAATAATGTCACAAATTCTTAGGAAATGCCAGACAAGTCACTGTTTACTTAACTTTGATTGTAGATGGGGGGTTAGAAGCAAGTAGGCAGATACTGAAACTCCTGGTGTGTACTGGTGGCTGGATGCGGCGGTACACACACTATAAACACTTGTAGGCTTCTATGGGTCTCCAGTGGCGTAGGAAAGATTGTGCAAGGCTTGGGAAGAACGGGAAAAGGGCGTAGAACTCTGCGGAAATGAGGGTTTTTACTAAAAAACACAAACTCGCCAGCTGAGAGAGCTGCGTTTGTTTACACTGGGAACGCGTCTGAGGCGTTGCTGACCGTGGCTTAGGAAGCGCAGACGGACACGGGAAATTACTACAGAAAAGGACTTTTCAGAATGCCAGAATTACTTCAAGGGACTGCAACAATGACTAAGATGTTACTTTACAGGTTTCACTGGGGGGGAAATGTTGAGATACTGGTGAAAATAACAACAAAAATTAAATCACTGCTGAAGCTGGAGGAAGGGTGAAGATTGAAGGACGCAGGAACGAGGTGCGGGGAACACTAGGCTTGGCTTGGGACAACCACGATGGGTTCCCACGTGGTCAAGCCAGGGCTAGCTTCTTTAAGAACTCGGAGAAAACAACACACAGGCGACGAGCTGGGTAGAGGAGCGTAGAAACGTAGCAAGGAGTGGAGAGCAGGTGGTTGTGGTGGGAGATAGGCAGGCAGCGGCGCCCTGAGGTAGACACTCGTGGACACACCACCACCACACCCAAAACGACCTCACCTCGAGTCTCTTGTAGCTGTAGGAAGGGCGTCAAGACGCTGCTGGATGCAGAAGGGTGTAGGAGAATGCTGGAGAGTTGTAGAGTAGGAGATGAACACACACGTGACTGCTTCAGGCTGGGGAGCTGGAGATGACGCCCTATGTCCCGATTTTGTGGAAAATCGTGGACGATGCTCTGACTCAGGCACCCACGAGACGCTGGAAGCTACGGATGATGCAATAAGCCAGCAGATGACCTGGATATGACTGGCTTGGTCGGATGATCGACTGGGCGGTGGGTCCCCTACACTACACTCTGCCGTGAACCACTACTGTCACCACTGTTAAGTCTATCTTCTTGGCTGCTTACTTTGGGCAGTAGAATGGTAGCGTAGGTGCAGAGATACGGCCGATGACTAGACTCAGTTTATTAATGGCAAGGTGTAGGTGTACACGGGGACAGAGCGTGAGGGGACCGGGAGCCAGCAAGGGGGGGAGATGCTGCTTCAGTGAGGTAGGCCGTGTAAGAGAGAGAGAAGCATGGCTGACCAGCCCGACCTTGATAGGCCTATAGAGGGCAGCACCATAGTGCCGCACAGTTTGAAACGGCCTCTGGGTAGGCTGTTTACATCCAGAGTGTCAGGTAGCAAGTACATGCGTCTTCAGGTGGTCTCCAGAGTATCAGGCAGCAAGTACATACGTCTTCAAGTGGTCTCCAGAGTGTGAGGTACCAAGTACCTGCGTCTTCTGGTGGTCTCCAGTGTGAGGTAGCAAGTACATGCGTCTTCTGGTGGTCTCCAGAGTGTGAGGTAGCAAGTACCTGCGTCTTCTGGTGGTCTCCAGTGTGAGGTAGCAAGTACATGCGTCTTCTGGTGGTCTCCAGAGTGTCAGGCAGCAAGTACCTGCGTCTTCAGGTGGTCTCCAGTGTGAGGTAGCAAGTACATGCGTCTTCTGGTGGTCTCCAGAGTGTCAGGCAGCAAGTACATGCGTCTTCTGGTGGTCTCCAGTGTGAGGTAGCAAGTACATGCGTCTTCTGGTGGTCTCCAGAGTGTCAGGCAGCAAGTACCTGCGTCTTCAGGTGGTCTCCAGAGTGTGAGGCAGCAAGTACCTGCGTCTTCAGGTGGTCTCCAGAGTGTGAGGCAGCAAGTACCTGCGTCTTCAGGTGGTCTCCAGAGTGTGAGGCAGCAAGTACTGCGTCTTCAGGTGGTCTCCAGAGTGTGAGGCAGCAAGTACCTGAGGCTGTCTTCAGGTGGTCTCCAGAGTGTGAGGAGCAAGTACCTGCGTCTTCAGGTGGTCTCCAGAGTGTGAGGCAGCAAGTACCTGCGTCTTCAGGTGGTCTCCAGAGTGTGAGGCAGCAAGTACCTGCGTCTTCAGGTGGTCTCCAGAGTGTGAGGCAGCAAGTACCTGCGTCTTCAGGTGGTCTCCAGAGTGTGAGGCAGAGTACTGCGTCTTCGGTGGTCTCCAAATGTGAGGAGCAAGTACCTGCGTCTTCAGGTGGTCTCCAGTGTCAGGCAGCAAGTACATGCGTCTTCAAAGTGGTTCAGACTTATTACAAGATAATAATTTTCCCCTTGTAATCCCGCTCTCACACCACCTGCTGTTAATACAGCACAAACTAGATTCATTTTTGTCACTGCTTGATACTAGTTAGATATCCTGGTATTGCAAAACTCCATCCTTCTATATGTCTGTGAGCGAGATAAGATTAGTGTAGATTGTAGAATAAGTATCTAGAGCGGTTGTATGTTAGCTCTGAATATTTGAAGCTAATCAGATGACGTCGAGAGGAGGTCTTTACCTAACTGACAGTATTTAATTATCACCTCAATCAGAATCTACGCCTCATGCGAGCCATCTCACGCCACCATTACTAAATGGACTGGCCTCTTTCGACCGGGCTATCTAAAGTATACATAAATATACACGTACTTTCAAGTTAGTGAATAAACTGAAGTAATTTGATTGAGGTGTCTCGGTGTGGCCTGCGTTAGAGGGTGTACTTACAGCTGGCCTGCAACCATGATCAGCAAAATCTAAGTATTTACTATAATTGCGCAAATTACAGCACTGATCCAGGTAATATTGACTTATCTGGAGACTTTTTACGAAGGGTTACTTAAGCTATGAGGATCAACAAGAGCACCTCCTGGTATAGGGACGTAGAGATTCCCTTGTCCAACGTCTGTAAGACAATTCTACCACAACTAATTACTTGAGACACTGATCCTATACTATGAAATTTAAGCACAAAATCCGCATTAGTGATCCTCTGCCGGCTCCCAAAGGATGTTAGGAGTGACTGCCCGTAGTGCCTACGATTCAAAATTCTAGGCCTGCTGTTTGGAGGCCTGTTGTATGGAGGTTAACAATCGCTATACCTTATGTTACTTCCGTCTACTTTCCTAGTCTAATTTAACTGTGTAAACTTCAATCCTAGACTAGGTGCTCTCTCACTAGTACCTTACAGTTAAGGTCTAAGAGGCGCGCAACACAGCGTTCATTGCAGTCAGGTGAACCCGAAGTATTTTCCCTCACCTAATACACCCTCCACCACTTGTAACAATTTCCCATGTTCCGGACAGAAAACACTATTTTTTTCCTCACTGGGGTGGGGAAACTGACCTGGTCAGATTTAATTACTGGCCTGGAGTTTTACGATTCACTTGCCACGAGTTCAATTCCCACTCATACCGTGGTTTGCGCCTTTACTTTAGACCTCAACTGTACCGACCATACCAGCCACTTCGGAGTGCATGGCTACTATCTTCATTAGTGGATGTCTGGACCTCGGGCCATCATCACCAATTATTTCACTGTCACAGAGCTGTAGAAACACCGCTTTGTAAGGGACTTCGACCACATAGAAGTGTTCTCTCAATGACGTAATGATGATCTTCAGTGTTCAGTGGAACCATTTTGATGATTGAACTTCCCTCTTAGTTGATCGGACTCAAGGTAAATAGGATCTTCCAAGATATCATTATCTCGCCTACGAGGTACTGGCTCAAGTCGACGTTCACAGATTAAATGCGATGAACGCAACACTTCTAAGATGTTTAGATCATCGTTTACATACATCAAAGGTCGCTTGTTAATTCTATTCTCGACTTTAGTAACAACTTCTTTAAACTCTTCTTTTTCGATCCTTGTACGACGGAGAGTCTTCAGGCTTCGATTAACGATGCTTTTAAACCTCTCATAAAATCCTCACTGCCTGGGAGCCTTGAGAGGAATGTGCGTCCAGTGACAACGTCGCTGATGCAAAATCAGCTGCACCTTTATTTGTTCACATGTCTATTTGAAGTACGCTGCACATGCGACAAAGTTTGGTTCGTTATCCAAAGTCAGCAACCTGTGACATGACTTTCTGGCTGCAAATCTGAACGTTCAAATTTATTGAAGAATTCAGTAGTCATATCACTGGCAACATCTGCTCAGATAGTGGTACAGATGAACAGGCATACAAACTGTGATGAGGACCATATCTGTCGGCAAGTATGGTGGTGGCTCAGGATACCGGGAGGGTTGCCCGCCTACATAGCGGCAAGTGAAAGTGTTGCAAGTGATTCTTCACACGCTGTCTTCTTCTAGACTTCACCGTGCAACACGTGCTTGTGGGCCTCATCAACAATTAGCCAAGTCAACCAATGATCCTTATGTATCAATATTGGATGTACAGTATCTTCAGACAAAGTAGTTTTGAAATCCTCCTCGACATCCCACGGACTAAGTCCGATTTCTGTAAGGACCTTTTCCAAGTTTCTAGAACTTCATAGTAAACTAAGGCTTTCCTGTACACTTGCTTTACCCAGTATTTTATAGGCCCAGAGCTCTCATATTTCAACTTCTTTTTCTTAAGGAACTTAGGCATGAAATGTCACTTTCAAGAGCTCGTCCACTGAAGAGTACCTAGTCCCATCAATAGTTAACTTAAGGGTGTCTATTGTGTTCAAGAAGACTGTTTTGGCATGGGAGATTGTTTGTTGAGGCCAGTCACCTTTATGTGACAGCCATTTGGGTCCACGGAACAATAACTCGTTACCAAGGTACTTCTTGAGTGACTCCATGAGATAACATATCTGAGGTTTCTTTAGTAGGGACATGATAGAAAAGATAACCAGACTGCATCTCCCTAATTTCTGTTACTCAATTTTGCATGTAAACTATAGCTTATTCTTATCATATTTCAGCCACTGGAAGACTACCTCACTATCACCCCCAGATCAGTTTTAGCCAGGTGGAACTGCCTTGTACTTCAAGGGCGCTTCTATGGCCTTGGAAGTGATTAACATACTTCCTCTAAGTGTCGCTAATATATGCGGCCGCGCCCACCCTACTGTGGATGTCACAGAAAACTCGCAATGTCAGTATATAAACTTTTACTCACAATATCTTTAAGATGGCTCGATGATTTCGTCAAATCAGTGCTCAGTGTAGCTTAAAGTAGGAGAGATGATGAAGTAGCGAAGTACAATACTGATCTAAAAGGCTTAAGTTTCGTAGGGCGCTGAGGGTCGTTGTGGTTTTGGCGACAGGAAGTGAGCATAATCCTGTCAACCTTTTGTAAGCCTACTCTCAAGAAAACTTTCAAGATGTAGGCTGTGTAGGCAAAGTGTTCGTGCAAAGATTAATTAAAACATCACCTAGCTTTGTGTCCGGGAAGGTGCTATCAACAGGCAATTATTAAGATTAGCCATTTCCCGGACGCACGTGTGCTGCAATTATACACGACACGTAAACGAGTGGAGTCCAGTCCTCCTTAATTAACCCCGTGGTGCGGGAAGTATCCTGCACGTAGCTTATCATTGATCACTTCTTCAATGAAGTGGTTATCCAACTGCTTCCGTATGATCTTATGATATACCGTCAATAGTTCTCGACTGTTTATCTGGCCGAAGACACGCAAAAATTAAACAACCGTGGTTTGTTTAACCTCCATAGTAACCTGACCCAGTACTGTCTGCACTGGTATTCAACACTGTTGAGGTACTGGTTGTATGTGTCGGTCTCCTCAGGACTAGGCTTATTGATATCGGTACCTATATTATTCATGCTCCACAGCTTATACACTGGCTCTGTCCTCTCCTCCAACAGAAGAGACTTTTGTTAAGAGACGTGGAAAAAAGGTGATTCTGGTCGCCAACATATTTTCAACCGCGTCAGGCTCGCATCCGCTATCTCCCGGGCTGTTAAGGAGTGACCCAAAATCATGTGACCACTGCCGTGGTAAGCAGAGAAGAGTCATTCCCTGCACTAACCTGTTGTAAAAACTATTGCCAATGAACAGATTTATAGACCCGCACTGATTGGAAGTCGAGACCAGTTAGTTCCACAATGGCCTTCCTCATAGCAGCAATGGTATCTTGCAACCTTTCATTTGAATGGTAGCAGGCAGTTGATCCACCGCTACGGCTTGAATCGTCTCGTGCTGGTCGCCAAGGCAAACTGTGAACCTCGCTGGTTTGTATGACTGCTTACTAGAACTTTGGAAAAACCAAGCTAATTAGAGATGTACCTTGAAGTAAGTAGAGCTTCTATATATAAAAGCTCTCTGGGCTCCTTGATCAAATAGCGTAATAACCAAAGATCCACATTCTTGTTTAGTAACGCGATACGTGTTACTGGCAGTGTTTGTGAGGCTGCGAGACAAGCGATGATGACCCTGCTGGATGTCCTGCCCCTCTGAGCTCATGCGTTTTAAAGTGCACGAATTGAGCCTGGTGTCTGAAATCATGGGGACGAGGTTCACAGGTACATTCCTGAAATATTTCATCCACATAATTTGAGGGGGCAGAACTAAGCAACAATTTATTGTACTTACCAATGTTAGTTGTACCTCAGAGCCAGGTGGGATTTTAGAGACACTAGGCTGCACCATGTCTCGCCTCCGAGACACACACACACACACACACTCCACCCACAAACAAAGTCGGGCCTATCAAATTAAAATTAATACCAATAATGTTGGTAAATTACAAAATACTGAGTGGACTGTATGATGATTTGTGACTTGAAAAGAAAGGGGGATCTGTTGAGTATACTTTTAAAAAAAAAAATATATATATTATGTATACTAATAGAAAGAAAGGAAAATTTAACCTGAACACTCACCATTTAATTACTGGATCATAATTATTTTTAGAAACACCCCCAATGCTACCAGCTAGAATTTACGATGGCCAATGCAAAACTACTGTACATTATGGGTACGTCTTTTAAAGCTAAGGTGTGTTGCTGGGAAGGATTGGAGTCCTCTATTTTTCCATTCTTGTTGCTGAATTGTAAAGGGGTTTTTCCCAAATGTTTATCCCAATTCTTCAGCAGGAACGTGTCAGCAATTTCTAAATTATGGATTAGAGGCCGATATACACCAACTGACCTTCGAGAATGCCTGATTATATTGACAATTCAGTCAAGTGTTCACGTTATAAATTCATTATGGCGTCTCCTGTCGCGTCACTCCCCGGCTGTTCCACACCCCCTTCACTTAAAATTTCTCGAAGGGTCAAAACAGCATCACAATATCCATATTCAATCTTTTATTATTCATTTATACGTTCTACATTTAGGAAAATTATGTAAAAAATTTACACCTGGAAACCCCCATGTTCTGCGGCAAACAGCGTAGAGCTTGGAGAGCGTCCCAAATTTTTATCGTCTTAGTGACAAGAGATGCAACCCTTCTCCCGTTTTTAGGGAGTCTTTGATTTGTAAAAAAACATTGTGGTCACGTTAGCACTTAAAACATTTCAGATATTTCGGGCTACACTCACCCTTTAAAAATGATTACCAAGGCGTTAAATTAAGATAGTTTTAACCGTTGTATCCGTTGCTTGCTAGCGGCTACTGTTGTCCGCTGTTGCAAGTGCTTGTGAACGCTCTTTGTCCCCCCTGCTTGTGAACAGCATTTGTGGGTGGTGAGTGGCTACTGTTGTCCCCCCTGCTTGTGAACAGCTACTGTTGTCCCCCCTGTTTTTTGAGTGGCTACTGTTGTGCCCGTGTTTCAGCTCTGTTGTTTTTTTCCCCCCCCTTTGAAAGCTACTGTTGTGCCCCTGCTTGTGAACAGCTACTGTTGTCCCGCTCTTGTGAACAGCTACTGTTGTGCCCCCTTGTGAACAGCTACTTTTTGCCCGCTGCTTGTGAACAGCTACTGTTTCCCGCTGCTTGTAAAGTGGCTCTTTTTTGGGGGCCAGCTGCCTATGGACGGTTACTGTTGTCCATGTAACAGTCTGATGCCCAATGTGCCCCGTCACATCGAGTGTTCTTGGTTTGGCCTTCTTGATTTCTTAGTCATATTCCGCGTCAGGAATCTTGTCCCGTTTCCCGACGAACCTTACCTAACCAAACATGTTTTTGCATCAAAACCAAACTGTTTTAAATCTTGGTAATTGGCAGATTTCAGATTCTGGTGTTCAGTTGTCTTATCTGGCAGTTTCCTCTGAACGAAGAAATAAACATCTTGATACTAAGAGAACAGTAGCCTTTGGGTGTTGAACTATTCTGGTTGTTTTCAAATCTTGTAAGCAATTGGAAGGCATGGGGGGATCAGCTATCCTGTAAACATGTTTGGCTTAAACTGAACATTTCACAAATATTAAACTCCATGATTTATATAGCACGTTTGTGATTAGCACCAGTTATCTGAGTCCCTTGATATGGGGCTTCAAATAACTGAACTTGTTTCGTAATCAGTATCCATCCTTGACAATGAGGCTGGAAACTACAAAGGAAATGGAATTTTTTTCCCTCACATGTTGGCAGTGTTAGCTGGGGCAGGAGCAGCCCCACTGCAAGGACCATTATGCCCCTGCTGAGTGTGAAATAGTGTGCTTGCATGCCCCGGGTCTGACCACCGTCCGGACCTTATATCTGCGGAAGCTTTGTTAACAAGGTCTTGTATAGTCAGGTCTAAGGGGAGGTCCCAATCAAGTAAATTTTGTCTAGAAAGTGACAAGAATATTTAGGGAATTTATAAAGGGCTAGACAGGTACTGCAAAACCCAAAATTTCA
>WNWK01036334.1:0-19220 GCA_009830355.1 Cherax destructor | reverse complement strand
CATGAAGGTTGTCACAGTGTTATGAGGTCCTGCATGAAGGTTGTCACAGTGTTATGAGGTCCTGCATGAAGGTTGTCACAGTGTTATGAGGTCCTGCATGAAGGTTGTCACAGTGTTATGAGGTCCAGCATGAAGGTTGTCACAGTGTTATGAGGTCCAGCATGAAGGTTGTCACAGTGTTATGATGTCCAGCATGAAGGTTGTCACAGTGTTATGATGTCCAGCATGAAGGTTGTCACAGTGTTATGATGTCCAGCATGAAGGTTGTTGCAGTGTTATGAGGTCCAGCATGAAGGTTGTCACAGTGTTATGATGTCCAGCATGAAGGTTGTCACAGTGTTATGATGTCCAGCATGAAGGTTGTCACAGTGTTATGATGTCCAGCATGAAGGTTGTCACAGTGTTATGATGTCCAGCATGAAGGTTGTCACAGTGTTATGATGTCCAGCATGAAGGTTGTCACAGTGTTATGAGGTCCAGCATGAAGGTTGTCACAGTGTTATGATGTCCAGCATGAAGGTTGTCACAGTGTTATGAGGTCCTGCATGAAGGTTGTTACAGTGTTATGAGGTCCATCATGAAGGTTGTCACAGTGTTATGAGGTCCTGCATGAAGGTTGTCACAGTGTTATGAGGTCCTGCATGAAGGTTGTCACAGTGTTATGAGGTCCTGCATGAAGGTTGTCACAGTGTTATGAGGTCCAGCATGAAGGTTGTCACAGTGTTATGAGGTCCTGCATGAAGGTTGTCACTCTTTTATGAGTTCCAGCATGAAGGTTGTCACAGTGCTATGAGGTCCAGCATGAAGGTTGTCACAGTGTTATGATGTCCAGCATGAAGGTTGTCACAGTGTTATGAGGTCCTGCATGATGGTTGTCACAGTATTATGATGTCCTGCATGAAGGTTGTCACAGTGTTATGAGGTCCAGCATGAAGGTTGTCACAGTATTATGATGTCCTGCATGAAGGTTGTCACAGTGTTATGAGGTCCAGCATGAAGGTTGTTACAGTGTTATGAGGTCCAGCATGAAGATTGTCACAGTGTTATGAGTCCAGCATGAAGGTTGTTAAGTGTTATAGTCCTGCATGAAGGTTGTCACAGTGTTATGAGTCCGCATGAAGGTTGTACAGTGTTATGAGTCCGCATGAAGGTTGTCACAGTGTTATGATGTCCAGCATGAAGGTTGTCACAGTGTTATGAGGTCCGCATGAAGGTTGTCACAGTGTTATGATGTCCAGCATGAAGGTTGTCAAGTGTTATGTCGCATGAAGGTTGTACAGTGTTAATCAATGAAGTTTTAAGGTTAGATGCCGATAATTCATGTTATAGTCATAGTTGTTATGTTAATTCCGCATAAGGTGTCACAGTGTTATGAGTGCATGAAGGTTGTCAGTAGTCATGAGTTGTCAGTGTTATGAGTCACAGAGTTAAGTGTTATGATGCCCATGAAGGTTTAGTTTAGCGCATAGTTGTCAGTTATGAGTCAGCATGAAGTGTACAGTGTATGAGTCCGCATGAAGGTTGTAAGTGTTGGTCGCATGGTCAGTGTTAGAGGTCGCATGAAGGTTGTCACATTTATGAGTCCACATGAAGGTTGCATGTTATGAGTCCAGCAAGGTTGTACAGTTGAGTCGCATAAGGTTGTACATGTTATGAGTCCGCAAGGTTGTACAGTTTATGAGTCCAGCATGAAGTTGTCCATGTAGGTCCGCATGAAGGTTACAGTTATGATGCCGCATGAAGGTGTACAGTGTTATGAGTCCAGCATGAAGGTTGTACAGTGTTATGATGTCCGCATGAAGGTTGCACAGTGTTATGAGGTCCAGCATGAAGGTTGTACAGTGTTTGAGTCCGCATGAAGGTTCACAGTGTTATGAGCCGCATGAAGGTTGTATGTTATGAGTTATGAGTGTACAGTATGTAGCATAAGGTTGTTCATGTTTGAGTCGCAGAAGTTTCCATGTTATGAGTCCGCATAGGTTGTACAGTGTTATGAGGTCCGCATGAAGTTGTCACAGTGTTATGAGTCCGCAGAAGTTGTCAGTGTTATGATGTCCGCATGAAGTTTACAGTGTTATGAGTCCCATGAAGTTGTCACAGTGTTATGATGTCGCATGAAGGTTGTCACAGTGTTATGAGTCCGCATGAAGGTTGTTACAGTGTTATGAGTCCGCATGAAGGTTGTACAGTGTTAGAGTCCGCATGAAGGTTGTACAGTGTTATGAGTCCGCATGAAGGTTGTACAGTGTAGATCCGATGAGGTGTCAGTGTTAGTCCATGAAGGTTGTCACAGTGTTAGTCGCATGAAGGTTGTCATGTTATGAGGTCCAGCATGAAGGTTGTACAGTTTATGATGTCCGCATGAAG
Organism: Cherax destructor; assembly: GCA_009830355.1. NCBI lineage: Eukaryota > Metazoa > Arthropoda > Malacostraca > Decapoda > Parastacidae > Cherax > Cherax destructor. The sequence goes on along the minus strand of WNWK01036334.1, from coordinate 16,853 downwards.
GTTTCACAGTGTTAGAGTCCGCATGAAGGTTGTACAGTGTTATGAGGTCCGCATGAAGGTTGTACAGTGTTATGAGTCCGCATGAAGGTTTCACAGTGTTATGAGGTCCACATGAAGGTTGTCACAGTGTTAGTCCGATGAAGGTTGTCACAGTGTTATGAGGTCGATGAAGGTTGTACAGTTATGAGGTCCGCATGAAGGTTGTCACAGTGTTATGAGGTCCGCATGAAGGTTTACAGTGTATGAGTCCGCATGAAGGTTGTCACAGTGTTATGGTCCGCATGAAGGTTGTACAGTGTTATGAGTCCGATGAAGTTGTCACAGTGTTAGAGTCCGCATGAAGGTTGTACAGTGTTATGAGGTCCGCATAGGTTGTCACAGTGTTATGAGGTCCGCATGAAGGTGTCACAGTTTAGTGCATGAAGTTAGTAGGTCCGCATGAAGTGTCACAGTGTATGAGGTCCGCATGAAGGTTGTCACAGTGTTATGAGGTCCAGCATGAAGGTTGTCACAGTGTCATGAGGTCCAGCATGAAGGTTGTCCAGTGTATGAGGTCAGCATGAAGGTTGTCACAGTTCATGAGGTCCAGCATGAAGGTTGTCACAGTGTATGAGGTCCAGCATGAAGGTTGTCACAGTGTCATGAGGTCCAGCAGAAGGTTGTCACATGTATGAGTCAGCATGAAGGTTGTCACAGTGTCATGAGGTCCAGCATGAAGGTTGTCACAGTGTATGAGGTCCAGCATGAAGGTTGTCACATGAGTTGTCACTATGAGGTCCAGCATGAAGGTTGTCACAGTGTCATGGTCAGCATGAAGGTTGTCCAGTGTATGAGGTCCAGCATGAAGGTTGTCACAGTGTCATGAGGTCCTGCATGAAGGTTGTCACAGTGTTATGATGTCCTGCATGAAGGTTGTCACAGTGTTATGAGGTCCAGCATGAAGGTTGTCACAGTGTTATGAGGTCCAGCATGAAGGTTGTCACAGTGTTATGAGGTCCAGCATGAAGGTTGTCACAGTGTTATGAGGTCCAGCATGAAGGTTGTCACAGTGTTATGAGGTCCAGCATGAAGGTTGTCACAGTGTTATGATGTCCAGCATGAAGGTTGTCACAGTGTTATGAGGTCCAGCATGAAGGTTGTCACAGTGTTATGAGGTCCTGCATGAAGGTTGTCACAGTGTCATGAGGTCTTGCATCAAGGTTGTCACAGTGTTATGAGGTCCAGCATCAAGGTTGTCACAGTATTATGAGGTCCAGCATCAAGGTTGTCACAGTGTTATGAGGACCAGCATGAAGGTTGTCACAGTTTTATGAGGTCCAGCATGAAGGTTGTCACAGTGTTATGAGGTCCAGCATGAAGGTTGTCACAGTGTTATGAGGTCCAGCATGAAGGTTGTCACAGTGTTATGAGGTCCAGCATGAAGGTTGTCACAGTGTTATGAGGTCCAGCATGAAGGTTGTCACAGTGTTATGAGGTCCAGCATGAAGGTTGTCCGAGTCATGCAATATGTTATTCAACACTTTTTAATAATTTAAGTAAGATCAATGAACAAAACCTTCCATGTTGCAGAGAAAAAAACAACAACTTTGCATTATTGGATAAGCGTTAAATCGGGAAAAATCATTTTTACTCAGAAATAATCATAAGTTGCTTTACCTGTGAGCAGTGAGCGAAACAATCAATATTTGAACAAGACCTGCAGGTATGTGGAGGCCTCACATTTATGTGTAAACAAACATCCATAATTTATTCAGATTGCGTAAATATATGATTAGTTAATATATGTCGCAAATATATTATTAGTTAATATATGTCGCAAATAAATGATTAGTTAATATGGGCTGATTCCTGATTATAACTTAGATGACAATATTGTCTCAGGTCCCAGATATTTAGTAAAAAAAATTAATATCTTGTTGTTCATACAGGACAGGTCGAAGAGGCCTTTCTCCAGCGTGTTTACATCTAGTGTTCTGACATTCTCGAAGCCCAGACGAAAAGCTGTCCTCTCACTGAAGGGGTTGTCGCTTATTACACAGGCCAATGTGAAGCCCTGCTTGGTGGCAACATCCAGACATAACTGAAAGAAGTCCATGAATAAGGGCTGAACACACAATGACATGGGAAGCAATGACACAAATATCAGGCAAAATGGAAGAGTTCGATTTTCTTGTCGATACTGATATCCAAGAATTATATTATTCGGTTTTAACCATCTGCCTTTATTTTCTACCAAGAACATAATACCATAATAGATAGATTAACACAAACCTTTTGAATCTTCACAGAAACACCTTGACGGCCATAGTCAGGGTGGACACAGAGGCGCGTACAGTAGAGGATGCGGTCCTTCTTTGTGTCCAGGAGTTCGTCCGTAATGTTTCGTATTATGTACAGAGCTCGAAGAATTCCAAACTGAGAGATAAACAACTCAAAATTACTCCAAAAAAAAAAAAGTAGTAAACCCATGTAACTGGTCAGTTAACATACAGAAGTAATTTTTTACCAATAAGAAAACACAACGTTTCTCTCACATTATTGTGTTAATTAAAATTCCTGTAAAATACTCAGCACGTTTGTATAACACGATCTGTCAAATCATATTAAATCATAGTTGAGAATTATTATTTCACCTATTTATTTGTTTAAATCCATGACTTCGCAGACCTTAAATCTGTTATTGTATCTTGGCTCAGTTGAAAGCCCAAACAATTTTAAAAGCAAAGTCATTCAGGATGCGGCCGACTACGTTAGTTAAACCCAGACAACAACTATTTACTGCTAAATGAACACAATCAAATGGTGTAAAGTGACTTTTTGGTGTTTGTACTCTTTCCACACAGACAATAGGTATTTTAATTGTGAACCTAAATCCACTACAACTAAATTTCCAGCATATGTGATATGTGTTACTTCTATTAGATAGTACAAAAAATTGCTCACAACCCAATTAACAGAAACAAAATCAACCTTTTTATTTTTGAAGTTCATTATGTAGAAACTGTCTCAGTGAGTGCTATGGTTTCTGTTGATTTTCACTCTTCCATTCAACAATAATTAAACCAAACATTATTTTGAATCAAGTTAAATATATCACAAAAGAAAAACGAAAATATATGAGCTTTTAACATATTAACCTTCATTAAAATGTTAAGTAAGCATTTTATATCAAGTCCCACAAAAACCAATTACCAAATGCAATACCGATATAAATGTATATTATATATGAATTTATTTTTTTTTTTATTAACACATCGGCAGTTTCCCAAGGCAGGGTGGACACCAAGGCAGGGTCGCCACCAAGGCAGGGTGGCCAACGAGGCAGAGTGGCCAGAAAAAGAAAAACTTTCATCATCATTCACTCCATCACTGTCTTGCCAGAGGCGTGCTTACACTACAGTTATAAAGCTGCAACAATAACATCCCTCCTTCAGAGTGCAGACACTGTCCTTCCCATCACCAGGAATCAAGTCCGGCCTGCTGGTATATATATATATATATATATATATATATATATATATATATATATATATAAACATGATCTCTAGCCGACGGAGACTCGAACCTACGAACCTCATGACAAGGTACGCAGTGCTTTGCCGACCGTACCACCCTCAATCTTGAGTCAAGATTGAGGGACTGACAACCTCACACTCCTCCTGTTCTTCAAGATTCTCCTTTGTATGGACTGATGAAGCCACTGTGTGGCGAAACGTTTCCTCAATAAAGATACCCAAGTGTTGCATATGTGTCTAATTTACCATACCCAAGTGTTGCATATGTGTCTAAATTACCAACTCGTCGGTTCTCTGAACCATTCATTTACAGCCTGTCTGACACTGCAACATCTTTGTATCTTAATACAGGGATTTCTTCGCTTGAATATTCCTTGGGCACGACCTACTTCCACATTGGACAAATGTGACACCTCCTACAACTGCTTCACCTCTCCTGTCTACAGTATATAAGCTTCCTCTACGCTCATATGTTGTATTCTATTCAAGATTGATGGACTGACAACATCGACTCAAGGTTGAGGGACACGACAAGTGTAGTGTCTGATATGTGGAAGATGGCTAATGTAATTCCTATTTTTAAAGCAGGGGACAAGTCTCTACCGTCAAATTACCGACCAATAAGCCTGACCTCAATTGTAGGCAAATTACTAGAGTCAATTATAGCTGATATTATTAGAAGCCATCTAGATAACCATAATTTGATTAATGATACTCAGCATGGATTCACGAGGGGCCGTTCCTGCCTATCTAATTTATTAACCTTCTTCAGTAAAGCTTTTGAGGCTGTTGATCACGATAAAGAATTCGATATTGTTTATTTAGACTTTAGTAAGGCTTTTGATAGAGTACCGCACCAGAGACTGTTAAAGAAAGTGGCAGCTCATGGCATTGGGGGAAAAGTGTCTGATATGTGGAAGATGGCTAATGTAATTCCTATTTTTAAAGCAGGGGACAAGTCACTACCGTCAAATTACCGCCCAATAAGCCTGACCTCAATTGTAGGCAAATTACTAGAGTCAATTATAGATGATATTATTAGAAGCTATCTAGATAACCATAATTTGATTAATGATACTCAGCATGGATTCACGAGGGCCGTTCCTGCCTATCTAATTTATTAACCTTCTTCACTAAAGCTTTTGAGGCTGTTGATCACGATAAAGAATTCGATATTGTTTATTTAGACTTTAGTAAGGCTTTTGATAGAGTACCGCACCAGAGACTGTTAAAGAAAGTGTCAGCTCATGGCATTGGAGAAAAAGTGCTGTCATGGATCGAGACATGGCTCACCAATAGGAAGCAGAGAGTGTGCATAAATGGGGTTAAATCCGAATGGGGACTTGTAACAAGTGGTGTTCCACAGGGATCAGTCTTAGGCCCATTGTTATTTATAATATATATCAATGACCTTGACGAGGGAATTACTAGTGATATGAGCAAATTCGCCGACGACACGAAGATAGGTAGGATAATTGATTCAAACATAGATGTCATAGAACTTCAGGAAGATTTAGACAAACTTAATTCGTGGTCAGAAAAGTGGCAGATGCAATTCAATGTAGATAAATGCAAGGTTCTGAAGCTCGGGAGTGTCCATAACCCAAGCACTTATAAGTTAAATAACGTAGAACTTAGCCATACAGATTGCGAGAAGGACTTGGGGGTGATGGTAAGCAGCAACCTTAAACCAAGACAGCAATGCCTAAGCATACGTAATAAGGCAAATAGATTACTGGGATTTATATCAAGAAGTGTTAGCAACAGAAGTCCAGAGGTTATTTTACAGCTTTATACATCATTAGTAAGGCCTCACCTAGATTACGCAGCTCAGTTTTGGTCTCCATATTACAGAATGGACATAAATTCGTTAGAAAACATTCTGCGTAGAATGACTAAATTAATACATAGCATTAGAAATCTTCCTTACGAAGAAAGATTGAAGACCCTTAAATTACATTCACTTGTAAGACGTAGAATGAGGAGAGACATGATCGAGGTATACAAGTGGAAAATGGGTATTAACAAAGGGGATATAAATAAGGTCTTGAAGATATCTCTCCAAGAGAGAACCCGCAATAATGGATTCAAGTTAGATAAGTTTAGATTTAGAAAGGATATAGGAAAGTATTGGTTTGGAAATAGGGTAGTTGATGAGTGGAACAGTCTGCCTAGTAGGGTTATTGAAGCTAGGACCTTGGGTAGTTTCAAATTTAGGTTGGATAAATTCTGCTTGAAAGATAGGAGTAGGAGACAGAGGGTTTGCTATCCTGGGGCTGGGATGGAAGACATTGTTAGCCGGCTTGACAACATCATGCATGGTAATGGGATAAATCCTATTATCTGCCTCAGTGCTGGAGGCAATGATGTAGCCAAGCGTAGAAGTGAGGATTTAGTTAGTAGGTATAAGGCAGCAATAGACATCATTAGGAAGAAGGGAGGGAGCCCTGTTATATGTGGCATTTTGCCAAGAAGGGGTGTTGGAAATGAATGGCTGTCCAGAGCAATTGGTATAAATTGCTGGCTGGACAAACACTGTAAGGATAATGCAGTCCCATTCATTGACAACTGGGACCACTTCTATGGCCGAAATGACATGTATGCCAGGGATGGGGTTCACTTATCCAGGGAAGGTGTAGAATTTCTCGCTAGCTCAGTTGAGGATGTTGTTAGGGCTTTAAACTAGGATTAGTTAGAGGTATGGGTTTAGGAATGGTAAATAATGAGGGCCAAAATATTGATTCAGGCTTTGATATCATAAATCTTAACAATAACAGTAATCGAGTAACACAGGGTAATGATAGTAACAGAAATTGTGTAAAACAAAAGCTAAAAAAGGTTCACAAGAAGACACATATCAAAGTATTTTATACTAACTGTCGAAGCGCCAGAAATAAAATTAACGAATTATGTTTGCTAGCATGTGCTGGGAACTTTGATGTCATTGCAATAACTGAAACATGGTATAATATAAAGAGTCGGGATATGATTGCTGAGTGTCATATTCAGGGGTTTAAGTTGTTCCATGTAGATAGATATAATGGGAAAGGGGGTGGAGTTGCATTATATGTACGAGAAAATATAAATTGCTGCATAAAAACAGGCATAAAAATAGATGGATCATTAACAGAATCTGTTTGGGTAGAGTTTCTAGAAGGTCAAGAAAAACTGATTGTAGGTGTAATATACCGACCTCCAGGCTAGGATCACGATAGAGGGAGTCTTCTTTGGGACGAAATTGTTAGGGCTTCTAGACACAATAACGTAGTGATAGTAGGGGATTTTAACTTTAGTCAAATTGACTGGACTTGTTTGACAGGTAATCTGGAGTCCAGTGACTTTATGGAAGTAGTTCAGGACTGTTTTCTGAAGCAGTGTGTGACGGAGCCTACCAGAGGTAATAATTTGCTCGACCTTGTCTTGTCAAATAAAGAAACCCTTGTAAATAATCTGGAGATCACTGAAGAGCTTGGCGCAAGTGATCACAAATCCATTACTTTTAATATTACCTGGGAGTACGAGAATAGGGATAATACGGTAAAAGTTCCTGATTTTCGTTCTGCCGACTATAATGGACTTAGAGAACACCTGTCTAATCTCGACTGGGGTAATCTAGCTAACGATTACGATGGGATCTGCGTTTATGATTTTTTTCTTAATAATGTACAACGTGCACTGAGTATATTTATTCCCCAGAGAGAATTTAGGTCAAATAATAACGATCCCAAATGGATTAGCAGGAGGCTAAAACATCTATTAGGGGAGAAAAGAGGAATTTATAGGCGCATCAAAAGAGGAGATGTTAACCTTATTGACCAATATGTTCAGTTGAAAAGAGAAGTAAAAAAGGGGATTAGAAAGGCTAAACGTGACTATGAAATTAAGGTTGCTAATGAATCAAAGACTAATCCAAAAGGGTTCTTTCAAGTATATAGAACGAAGGTGAGGGAAAAGGTAGGACCTCTGAAAATTGGGAATAGACAGCTGACGGATAACGAATTGGAAATGTGTTCTCTATTTAATGACTATTTTTTGTCAGTCTTTACACAAGAAGACGTAAATGAGATTCCAGAAATTAACAATTATTCAGTTCCTGAAGAATTCAAGTTAACTAATATTACTGGCACGAGGGACATGGTTATCAAACAGATAGAGAAACTGAAGCAAAATAAGTCCCCGGGACCCGACGAGTTGTTTTCCAGGGTACTTAAAGAATGCAAGATGGAACTTAGTCAGCCATTAACGAATGTGTTTAATACGTCCATCCTAACTGGTATTGTGCCAAAGATGTGGAAGATAGCTAATGTAGTTCCTATATTCAAATCAGGGGATAAGTCAATTCCATCAAATTACCGTCCAATAAGCCTCACATCTATAGTAGGCAAATTATTAGAATCAATTATAGCTGATATTATTAGAAGTCACCTTGAAGAACATAATTTGATTAATGAATCTCAGCATGGGTTCACGAGAGGTCGTTCCTGCCTAACAAATTTACTGACGTTTTTCAATTAAACATTTGATTCAGTAGACAGTGATAAAGAATATGATATAGTTTACTTGGATTTCAGTAAGGCCTTCGATAGAGTACCTCACAAGAGACTCTTAAGAAAGGTGGCACCTCATGGTATAGGAGGAACGCCACTTGTTACAGATCCCCACTCCGATTTAACCCCATTTATGCACACCCTCTGCTTCCTATTGGTGAGCCATGACTCGATCCATGACAACACTTTTCCTCCAATGCCGTGAGCAGCCACTTTCTTTAACAGTCTCTGATGTGGTACTCTATCAAAAGCCTTACTAAAATCCAAATAAACAATATCGAATTCTTTATCATGATCAACTGCCTCAAAAGCCTTACTGAAAAAAGTTAATAAATTAGTTAGGCAGGAACGGCCCCTGGTGAATCCATGTTGAGTATCATTAATCAAATTATGCCTATCGAGATGGCTTCTTATGTTATCAGCTATAATCGACTCTAATAATTTGCCTACAATTGAAGTTAGACTTATTGGGCGGTAATTTGATGGTAACGACTTGTCCCCTGTTTTAAAAATAGGAATTACATTAGCCATCTTCCATGTATCAGACACTACACCTGTTTGAAGAGATAGGTTAAAAATGTTAGTTAAGGGTTCACAGAGTTCAATTTTGCATTCCTTAAGAACCCTTGAAAAAAGCTCATCAGGGCCTGGCGATTTATTTTGCTTCAAACGGTCTATCTGTTTGATAACCATTTCGCTAGTGACTGTGATACTACATAATTTATCTTCTTCAGGCCCACTAAAATACCTAATTCTTGGGATATTATTAGTGTCTTCCTGAGTGAAAACCGAGAGAAAATAATTATTAAAAATAGAGCACATTTCATTCTCTTTGTCAGTAAGATACCCATAATTATTTTTAAGGGGACCTATCTTATCTCTAACTTTTGTTCTATACACCTGGAAAAAACTTTTTGGGTTAGTTTTCGAATCCCTAGCAACTTTAATTTCGTAGTCCCGCTTAGCTTTTCTTATCCCCTTTTTAACGTCCCTCTTAATGTCAATATACTGATTTGTAAGATGACCCTCACCTCTTTTGATACGCCTATAAATTCCTTTCTTCTGCCATAAGATATTTGAGCCTATTATTCATCCATTTTGGGTCATTTCTATTCGATCTAATTTCTTTATATGGGATAAATGTTCTTTGGGCAGCATGTATAGTGTTCAGAAAACTGTCATATTGATAGCTCTCTTCATTACCCCAGTCCACAGATGATAAGTGTTCTCTAAGTCCATTGTAATCTGCTAAGCGAAAATCTGGGACCGTTACTGAGTTATTCCTACTATGAAACTTCTATTCAATGCCAAAGGTAATTGATTTGTGGTCGCTTGTGCCGAGTTCCTCTGTAATTTCTAAATTATTAACAAGGGTTTCCTTGTTTGCCAGAACTAAGTCAAGCAGATTATTTCCCCTTGTAGGTTCTGTCACAAACTGCTTCAAAAAACAATCTTGAACTACTTCTAAGAAATCGTTAGATTCTAAATTCCCAGTCAAAAAATTCCAATCAATTTGACTAAAGTGTAAGTCACCCAGAATAACTACGTTATCGTGCATTGTGGCCTTAACAATTTCCTCCCATAGTAGTCTCCCTTGGTCCCTATCTAAGTTTGGGGGACGGTATATCACACCTAAAATCAATTTTTCATGCCCCTCTGAAAATTCCATCCAGACAGACTCTGTATGTGTTAATTCAGACTTTATACCCGTTTTTATGCAACAATTTAAATGATCACGGACATAGAGTGCCACCCCACCCCCCTTCCCGATACTTCTGTCTACTTGGAACAATTTAAAACCCTGAATGTGACATTCGGCAGGCAAGTCCCGATTTTTCATATTAAACCATGTTTCAGTTATTGCAAAAACATCAATATTTCCTGTACTTGCAACTACTCTCAACTCGTCCATCTTATTCCTAGCACTACGACTATTGGTGTAATATACACTTAAAGACCCTCCTTTCTCTTTACCCTTCCTGCTCATTTCTGTTTTTCCCTTATACCTATTACTGTCCTTGTCACCTAGTGCCACTGGCTTTCCAATATCCACCTTATTCTGCCTATTACTAGTTCCCCTAGAATTTATAACATTACTACACTGGGACTTCACTGGTTTCCCCCCATAACCCATACCACTAACTTTTTCTAGTTTAAAGCCCTAACAGCTCCCTCCACTGCAGTTGCCAGTGCCCCCACCCCAGACCTAGATAAGTGAACCCCATCCCTGGCATACATGTCATTTCTGCCATAGAAGAGGTCCCAGTTGTCAATGAATGTTACTGCATTTTCCTTACAGTATTTGTCCAGCCAGCAATTGACACCAATTGCCCTGGACAACCATTCATTTCCAACTACTCTCCTTGGCAAAATTCCACATATGACAGGGTTCCCACCCTTCTTCCTAATTCTGTCTATTGCTGACCTATAGCTGCTAATCAGCTCCTCACTCCTACGTCTGCCAACATCGTTGCCTCCAGCACTGAGACAGATAATAGGATTGCTCCCATTACCTCTCATGATGTCGTCCAGACGGCTAACAATATCCTTCATCCCAGCCCCAGGATAACACACCCTCTGCCTCCTATTCCTATCCTTAAGACAAAATTCCCTATCCATAAACTTAATCTGACTATCCCCAACTAAAACAATGTTCTTACCTCGACTGGAGGTGTGCATGACGTTCTCGACGGTCTTTGTAGAGATGGTCTTCGCTGGGATGTCTTCACATTCGTCTGATAACAAGGAGAAAGAGTTGCTGGTTTTCACAGCAGTCTCCTGGACCTTCTTCAACTTCAGCTTCGTCCCTTCAGATTCGACTAGCATCCATTCATTGGTCTGATCATCGGCGACATTGTTCCGGGGATAATCCTTGCATATACCCTTCAAACGTTGAATCTCTCTTCTAGCTTCCGTTAATTCCGCCTTCATTTGGAGATATAGCTGCTCGTAGTCGAGGGAAACCATCATCCAATCTCAGGTACCTTCACTAGTAATAGTTGTTTGGATGGTCTTCACTGGAATGGTATCAACCTTCGTAATTGATATCCACAAATTGATTAAATAGACACGGAAGCAAACACTAGGCTATATTTGATAGCAAATGTTAGATCATGGGATCTAAATCACTTCTTTGCATTTATCTACATTGAACTGCATCTGCCATTTTTCTGACCAGGAATTGAGTTTGTCTAAATCCTCCTGTAGTTCACTGACATCTACGTCTGAATCGATTATCCTACCTATCTTCGTGTCATCAGCGAATTTGCTCATATCACTAGAAATTCCCTCGTCAAGGTCATTTATATATATTATAAACAACAACGGGCCCAAAACCGATCCCTGAGGAACGCCACTTGTTACAGATCCCCACTCCGATTTAACCCCATTTATGCACACCCTCTGCTTCCTATTGGTGAGCCATGACTCGATCCATGACAACACTTTTCCCCCAATGCCATGAGCAGCCACTTTCTTTAACAGTCTCTGATGTGGTACTCTATCAAAAGCCTTACTAAAATCCAAATAAACAATATCGAATTCTTTATCATTATCAACTGCCTCAAAAGCCTTACTGAAAAAAGTTAATAAATTAGTTAGGCAGGAACGGCCCCTGGTGAATCCATGCTGAGTATCATTAATCAAATTATGCCTATCGAGATGGCTTCTTATGTTATCAGCTATAATCGACTCTAGTAATTTGCCAACAATTGATGTTAGACTTATTGGGCGGTAATTTGATGGTAACGACTTGTCCCCTGCTTTAAAAATAGGAATTACATTAGCCATCTTCCACGAATCCGACACTACACCTGTTTGAAGAGATAGGTTAAAAATGTTAGTTAAGGGTTCACAGAGCTCCATTTTGCATTCCTTAAGAACCCTTGAAAAAACCTCATCAGGGCCTGGCGATTTATTTTGCTTCAAACGGTCTATCTGTTTGATAATCAATTCGCTAATGACTGTGATACTACATAATTTATCTTCTTCAGGCCCACTAAAATACCTAATTCTTGGGATATTATTAGTGTCTTCCTGAGTGAAAACCGAGAGAAAATAATTATTAAAAATAGAGTACATTTCATTCTCTTTGTCAGTAAGATACCCATAATTATTTTTAAGGGGACCTATCTTATCTCTTACTTTTGTTCTATACACCTGGAAAAAACTTTTTGGGTTAGTTTTCGAATCCCTAGCAACTTTAATTTCGTAGTCCCGTTTAGCTTTTCTTATCCCCTTTTTAACGTCCCTCTTAATGTCAATATACTGATTCATAAGATGACCCTCACCTCTTTTGATACGCCTATAAATTCCTTTCTTCTCCCCTAAAAGATATTCGAGCCTATTATTCATCCATTTTGGGTCATTTCTATTCGATCTAATTTCTTTATATGGGATAAATGTTCTTTGGGCAGCATGTATAGTGTTCAGAAAACTGTCATATTGATAGCTCTCTTCATTACCCCAGTCCACAGTTGATAAGTGTTCTCTAAGTCCATTTTAATCTGCTAAGCGAAAATCTGGGACCGTTACTGAATTATCCCTACTATCATACCTCCATTCAATGCTTGTGGTCGCTTGAGCCGAGTTCCTCTGTAATTTCTAAATTATTAACAAGGGTTTCCTTGCTTGCCAGAACCACGTCAAGTAGGTTATTTCCCCTTGTAGGTTCTGTTACAAACTGCTTCAAAAAGCAATCCTGAACTACTTCTAAAAAGTCGTTAGATTCTAAATTCCCTGTCAAGAAATTCCAATCAATCTGATTAAAGTTAAAGTCCCCTAGAATTACTACGTTATCGTGCCTTGTGGCCTTAACAATTTCCTCCCAAAGTAGTCTCCCTTGTTCCCTATCTAAATTTGGAGGACGGTAAATCACGCCTAAAATCAATTTTTCACACCCCTCTGAAAATTCTATCCAGACAGACTCTGTATGTGTTAATTCAGACTTTATACCCGTTTTTATGCAACAATTTAAATGATCACGGACATAGAGTGCCACCCCACCCGCCCTTCCCGACACTTCTGTCTACTTGGAACAATTTAAAACCCTGAATGTGACATTCGGCAGGCAAGTCCCGATTTTTCATATTAAACCATGTCTCAGTTATTGCAAAAACATCAATATTACCCGTACTTGCAACTAATCTCAACTCGTCCATCTTATTCCTAGCACTACGACTATTGGTGTAATATATATTTATAGACCCTCCTTTCTCTTTACCCCTCCTGCTCATCTCTGTTTTTCCACTATACCTATTACTGTCCTTGTCATCTAGTGTCACTAGCTTTCCACTATCCACCTTATTCAGCCTATTACTAGTTCTCCTGTGAATGAATGGTTCAGAGAACCGACGAGTGTGTAAATTAGACACAAATGCAACACTTGGGTACTTTATTGAGAAGTTTGCCACACAGTGGCTTCATCAGTCCATACATGGAGAATCGTGAAGAACAGGAGGAGTGTGAGGTTGACAACCTCACACTCCTGTTCTTCACGATTCTCCTATGTATGGACTGATGAAGCCACTGTGTGGCGAAACGTTTCCTCAATAAAGATACCCAAGTGTTGCATTTGTGTCTAATTTACCTACTAGTTCTCCTAGAACTTATAATATTACTACACTGAGACTTCTCTGTTTTTTCCCCAAAAACCCATACCACTAACTATTTCTAGTTTAAAGCCCTAACAGCTCCCTCCACTGCAGTTACCAGTGCCCCCACCCCAGACCTGGATAAGTGAACCCCATCCCTGGCATACATGTCATTTCTGCCGTAGAAGAGGTCCCAGTTGTCAATAAATGTTACTGAATTTTCCTTATAGTATTTGTCCAGCCAGCAATTGACACCAATTGCCCTGGACAGCCATTCATTTCCAACTCCTCTCCTTGGCAAAATACCACATATGACAGGGTTCCCACCCTTCTTCCTAATTATGTCTATTGCTGACCAAAACCTGCTAGTCAGGTCCTCACTCCTACGTCTGCCAACATCGTTGCCTCCAGCACTGAGACAGATAATAGGATTGCTCCCATTACCTCTCATGATATCGTCCAGACTGCTAACAATATCCTCCATCCCAGCCCCAGGAAAGCTAACCCTCTGTCTCCTACTCCTATCAATCAAACAGAAAGCCCTATCCATGTACCTAACCTGACTGTCCCCAACAACAACAATGTTTTTACCTTCCTTGGTGTCGTTCGTCGTGACGCTCCCAGAAGTCGACTCACATTCATCAGGTAGCACGACAAGTGAATGTAATTTAAGGGTCTTCAATCTTTCTTTATACGGAAGATTTCTAATGCTATGAATTAACTTTGTCATTCGTCGCTGAATGTTTTCTAACGAATTTATATCCATTCTGTAAAATGGAGACCAGAACTGAGCTGCATAATCTAGGTGAGGCTTTACTAATGATGTATAAAGCTGTAATATAACCGCTGGACTTCTGTTGCTTACACTTCTTGATATAAATCCCTGTAATCTATTTGCTTTATTTGGAAATAAATGGTATAAAATACCGACACAATGGAAAAATAAACACATAAGCAGTATAATGTGATCCTTTATTGACAACGTTTCGCCCACGCAGTGGGCTTTATCGAGTCACAGACAGATCTACCTGGAAAATGAGTAACATGAATATATGTATGAATGGTTCAGAGAACCATTCATTCACATCCTGTCTGACACTGCAACATCTTGGTATCTTAATACAGGGATTTCTTCGCTTGCCTATTCCTTGGGCACGACCTACTTCCACATTGAACAAATGTGACACCTCCTACAACTGCTGCACCTCTCCTGTCTACAGTATATAAACTCCCTCTGCTCATATGCTGTTATTCTATTCAAGATTGATGGACTGACAACATCGTCTCAAGATTGAGGGCCTGACAACCTCACACTCCTCCTGTTCTTCACGATTCTCCTTTGTATGGACTGATGAAGCCACTGTGTGGCGAAACGTTTCCTCAATAAAAATACCCAAGTGTTGCATATGTGTCTAATTTACCATGAATATATGTAATAATTTTGGTAGAATTACCGACAATATGTTAAGTAAAAGGACACAAATGCAACCAATGTGACATTTTACCGTGGCAACGTCTCGCTCTCCAGCTTTCTCAAGCCGTAACGGCTTGAGAAAGCTCCTGGAGAGCGAAACGCTGCCACAACAAAATGTCACACAAGACAGTGGCTGGAATGCATGGGACAAAGTTAAAGATCAAGAGGACGGATGGAGAGGTAGAATCAACGAAGAACAAGGAATCTGTTGTGGAAACATAAGAACATAAGAACATAAGAAAGGAGGAACACTGCAGCAGGCCTGTTGGCCCATACTAGGCAGGTCCTTCACAATCCATCCCACTAACAGAACACTTAAGAACATAAGAAAGGAGGAACACTGCAGCAGGCCTGTTGGCCCATTCTAGGCAGGTCCTTCACATTCCATCTCACTAACAGAATATTTGTTCAACCTAATTTTCAATGCTACCCAAGAAATAAGCTTTGATAATTTTATTTACTCATGTGCAATTCCCACTCAAATCCAACCCCTTTCACTCATGAATTTATCCAACCTAAATTTAAAACTACCCAAGGTCCTTGCTTCAATAACCCTACTAGGCAGACTGTTCCACTCATCAACTACCCTATTTCCAAACCAATACTTTCCTATATCCTTTCTAAATCTAAACTTATCTAACTTGAATCCATTATTGCGGGTTCTCTCTTGGAGAGATACCCTCAAGACCTTATTTATATCCCCTTTGTTAATACCCATTTTCCACTTGTATACCTCGATCATGTCTCCCCTCATTCTACGTCTTACAAGTGAATGTAATTTAAGGGTCTTCAATCTTTCTTCGTAAGGAAGATTTCTAATGCTATGTATTAATTTAGTCATTCTTCGCTGAATGTTTTCTAACGAATTTATGTCCATTCTGTAATATGGAGACCAGAACTGAGCTGCGTAATCTAGGTGAGGCCTTACTAATGATGTATAAACCTGTAATATAACCTCTGGACTTCTGTTGCTAACACTTCTTGATATAAATCCCAGTAATCTATTTGCCTTATTACGTACGCTTAGGCATTGCTGTCTTGGTTTAAGGTTGCTGCTTACCATCACCCCCAAGTCCTTCTCGCAATCTGTATGGCTAAGTTCTACGTTATTTAACTTATAAGTGCTTGGGTTATGGACACTCCCGAGCTTTAGAACTTTGCATTTATCTACATTGAACTGCATCTGGCATTTTTCTGACCAGGAATTGAGTTTGTCTAAATCCTCCTGTAGTTCACTGACATCTACGTCTGAATCGATTATCCTACCTATCTTCGTGTCATCAGCGAATTTGCTCATATCACTATAAATTCCCTCGTCAAGGTCATTTATATATATTATAAACAACAACGGGCCCAAAACCGATCCCTGAGGAACGCCACTTGTTACAGATCCCTACTCCAATTTAACCCCATTTATGCACACCCTCTGCTTCCTATTGGTGAGCCATGACTCGATCCATGACAACACTTTTCCCCCAATGCCATGAGCAGCCACTTTCTTTAACAGTCTCTGATGTGGTACTCTATCAAAAGCCTTACTAAAATCCAAATAAACAATATCGAATTCTTTATCATTATCAACTGCCTCAAAAGCCCTACTGAAAAAAGTTAATAAATTAGTTAGGCAGGAACGGCCCCTGGTGAATCCATGCTGAGTATCATTAATCAAATTATGCCTATCGAGATGGCTTCTTATGTTATCAGCTATAATCGACTCTAGTAATTT
>WNWK01036333.1:0-19220 GCA_009830355.1 Cherax destructor | reverse complement strand
TTATTTTGATGCTCCCCCCCATTCCCGGGAAAACCATTTTGCCACCCCCCTTGGGAAACCTCACCCGGTACCCTTTTTTCTTCCTCACCCTCCTCGCAGGGAGTGGTGGGACTGCACCCCCCCGTTGGTATTCCTATTCCCTCCACCACTCTGACCACATTACTCCCTTCCAAACCCATTGAAATAAACCTTCAGCCTCCTAAATTCCTCCGGGAGAAAGAAGACCTCTTCCTTCAGCACTCCAATCTCACTTTTTAAAACCCCGCAGCAGCTAGCCATGATTGTAACCCCCCACAACCCCCCAAAGCAGCTCAGGGACTCGACCACTCGTGACCACTGACCACTGAGAATAGATCCCAAAAATCATTTAAAAGCAAGGAAAAAGAGTGTTGTGCTTAAAACCCTTCCGGGGGGACACCTTCATTAAAAAACCCCGGGGAAAGCATATTTTTAAACCCCAGACAGGAAATGTCTTTCAGTTGAAGGCCTTCGGGAAAAAATGGTAAAATTGCCTCAGAGGCCTAAGGAGTGGGCCTGGGCCAAGATATTATACCCCCCAAGTTGTGTCATATCCCTTTCTCAAGGAAAAAAAGATGGCGATAACTGAGTGGTTATTGGGAAAAGGCATTACGAATATATATAAAAAAGCGCAGTAAGGGGTAAATGGTAAAAACGGCCCCCCAAAAGCCATATTGACTGGTGGATGGGACTACTGTGTGTCTCTAAATACCAAATCAAAGCTTCATTAACCAGACGTTCTATCACCTTGCAAACTGCACTGGTAAGACAATGGGATGGTAGGGGGAGGCATCATGTCTCAGTACCCGGTTTGCAAAAAAGGTAGAACAATAGCAGATTTCCACAGCTTAAAGAACCCCGGACCATATAAGATTAAAGAGTCGAAGAGGACTGCAAAAAGGACTGATGAAAATGCTGTAGCATATGAATATGTATCCTTTCTGGCCCAGCTGCCGATGATCGGAAGGGGGAGAGTTTGCCTCCAGTTCCAAAAGGGGAAAAAAGGCACATTATAAGATTTTTCTCTGAGAGAAGAAAATCTAAGGGCTTTAACTCGCTAGCAGATTTTAAAAAAAGGAACGAGGGGAACAGAGGGAGCCCCGAGAAATACAGACCAGATGATTACCAATTTCAGTGGAAAAACGGCAAAAAAGGGTGGTTATATGGGACCCCGGCAACCCGAAGAACAGGAGCCGGGTTGGGGGAAAATTTACCACTAAATTTCCGTATTTTTCTCCAGACTGCACTCATCAGGAAGCCGAAGTGACGGTAGAAACGTAATCCTGCCAGAAAGTGCGTTTAGCACCGGATGACAGGGCGAGCAATTCTCTCTTCTGTTTAAAAAATAAAGGAGTCTCTCTGTGGTTCTGTTGTACTGGTACCTGCCCCACACAGTGCGTTTCAAATGTACTGCCCGAGCACAAGCGGGAAACCACCAAGGCCCCACTTCTGAAATGTTGCCCAAGGTTTGGGGAATAGAATGTGAAGCTGCATTTAAAGGGAGGATGAAAGAGATGTAAAACCTCATCAATGGAGGACGAGGAAGGAGCCCCCTTAAAAAAACGTAAGATGTGCGTAAAGGCCCCAAATTTCCCGGAAAGTAAAAATTTCCAGTTTGGGCTCGAGGAGATGGAGAATACAAAGGGGTAAGGATGATTGGAAAATGATCACGGGTCATGCAAGCCCGGGGGGGAAGAAAGTGAAGTCGGGACAGTTGAGGAAGAGCAGAGGGAAAAAGATCGATACAAGAAAAAGAATGAGTTCAAGGATCAAAATGGGTAAGTACCCATATTTAAAACAGGGGGGGAGATAACCCAAAAATGCCTAACGGGAAAGCCGCGGGAGTCACGGGAAAAGAGAAAATGGTGGGCATTAAAATCCCCAAAGTAACAGAAAGGGTGGCAGTAAGGAAGAAACCAGAAAGGCAACATGTGGGATAGACAATCCCCGAAAAGGGGAAGAGATACAAAGAAAGGGGTTACCACTTATGCAAGTGGATAGGGGCTCCCAGTGTGCAGAAAGAAAGAAAAAAGAGCTGACATTTGGAATACCAGTGATATTAGAAGAGCACTTTCGTTAAAGGTTCGATCGGAAAAAGATCCTTTGAATATGATAAATCATAAAAAAAGGGATGGATAACGGCGGAGTGAAATTTTGGGGTTTCCCAAACAGACCCCAAAAGAGGGAAAACGGGAGAGCAACACCTGAAGCTCCCCCCGGGTTCCCCTGAGAACGCAGATATTCCACTGAAAAAACCATGATTTCAAGAAAAGATACAAAAAGCCGGGGGTAGAGGTATCTATGGAAAAGGAGGGTTAAAAAAGTCCATGTGTGGGGCAGTGGAAGACTTGTAAGCAGTGAAGGATTGGGACACTGTGAAGGCAGGGGGGGTGTAGATGGAGAAGAGAGGGAGGGGGAAACCCGGAGGTGGAGAGGGTGTCCATCAACGTTTGGTCTCCGTAATATATTCTGCAAGTTCTAGTGTTTCAGAGGACAAAGACTCGGGATGGGGGACCACAAGAGATGGAAGTAGGAGGGGGGTGAGAAAACAATCAGGAGATTTTGGGGACTGTACTAAAGTGGGGGGTGAGGAAATCGAAGAGGAAACTGCCCAAAGGGGCTTGGGAGGGGACAGGAGGGGAAAGGACCTGGGGGGGGGCAGTAGGGGAAGGAAACGGGGGAGGGGACAGGGGATGAAGGTTTTGGGAACGAGGAGGAGGATGAACCTCCACACACTAACAGAACTAGTTGGAAGTGAAAAACTGGGGGCATAGAAACTAGGAAGGAAAAATGTGCAGGATGGGGAAGGGGAAGGGGGGGTGGGGAGGGAGTTTAACAATTTGGGGTTTTTTTCTGGACTTTGAGAAGGAGAGGGGGGGTGGGGGGAGGTGTTGGACAGGGCGTGTAGACAGAACTGTGCGAGTGAGTAGAAGAAAAGGGGGAGGACAATATGGGGTGGGCCAAAAAGGACCTCCAGGGACAGCAAAAAAAATTTGAAACAGGGGGCTGAGGATGGGGTGACCACAGAGGAATCTGCAAAGGGGTTGGGACCCCAGAAATGGGGGGCGTTTAGCAACCCCCAGGGAAAAGGGGAAAAACAGGGAAGTCTCCCCTTGGGAAAGGGGTAGATGAGAGACACCGGCAAGGGGGGAAAAATTCCCCCGAACAATGGGCCCCGCTCATTTAAGTAAACTTGACAACGGCGAGAGTAAGATGGGGGCGCCTCACAACAATTAAGGGAAGAGGGAGGTAGACCCACAAGAAGGATTGGCATGGTCGTTGGCACCACAGACTGGGCATTCCCATGGACCTGCAATATTTCACCGGATGACCAAACGGTGTAGGGGTCATCTTTCGAACTTGTAAACTGTGAATAACAAAAAGGCACAATACCGTGACTGGAAAAAAAACAAAAAAGGGAGGGGCTTAAAGGAAATGACTTTGGGCCATTTACAAAAAATCACACTGTGACTTTGTAAATGGGCCCCGGGCCAAAAAATTCGTAAACTCATCTCTTCTAGGGGGGTTTTGTGAAAAAACAGTGTCCCCTGGTGACCGGGGGGGAAGGTCATGGCAGTCAAATGTTGCGGCAATATTGCAAGGGTACGCCCTTTTCCGACGGGCAGGAAAGGGCAAAAGTGTCCCTTTTAGTATAGGAAGGTCCTGGGGCCGTTTCTCCAGAATTCACCACCACATGTTTGGAAATTCTGTTGGAAAAATGGTAGGGAATGACAGTACCATTAAGGGAGAAAGATTGCGAGATTGGTCAGCATTCTGGACCGTGACGATGTGTGTGCCGCCCTTTTTAGAGTTGAAAGGAGATATCTTTACCCACATGGCGTAGGACGCCTTTTCCAATACTATGATCGGAAAGATAGGCAGTGAAGAAGTCGGTCTCAAAGTAAAAAAAATTAGTCCATTGTGTAGTGGAAACATAGTGGAAGGGAGTGATTTACGAGCTGGTTGTTTCTGAGCTGAATGAGAATGATGCAATGCAGATCATCATGTAAAGGGTCTTGGGCGTTTAGATGTGGGAGCAGAGTTGGTCTGACGTGGGGCGGGAAACCCGAAAATTGCCGACCCTAGAGGGAAAAAGAAGCATGGTCAAAAAGGGAAGGTCAGACGTACGGGGCCAGTCAGAACCCCGGTACCTGAAGCAGGTGACGAACCGGCAACAACAAGAGGGACAGGGGGGATTGGAATGTCCGAAGAGTGGTCCAAGGAAAAAGGGAGGGCCGGGAAAAGGGGGCGGTATCAGGAAGGGGGCCCCCGGGAAGGTTCCCCGGATTAGGTCATCCATGGTTGGTTACTTTTTGTTTTTTTTTTTAAAAAAAAAAAAAAAAAGGGGGGAAAGTGGAGGAATAGCTCCTAGGAGGAATGAAAGGGGGGCGAATCCCCCAAGCCCAAAGAACCTCAGCAACGCAAGTAGTGCAGGGTGCAACATGGAACCCATGCCATCCTACCCTTCATGCCAGTAAAAACCCGCAATCCGGGATAGCAACCTTTACATCCACCGAGCCACCCTCGGCAGACAAAAAGAGGGGGGCCCGGGCACCAGCCCAAAGCATACCTCCTTTTGGGCCCCCACCTCCGGAACGAAAAGGGGGCCTCCAGGAAAAACACCCCACCCGAAAGACACCCCAAAACCACCCCCCGGGGGACCAAAAGGGGTTGGACATCCCCAGGTGATCCAGATTCCACGGCAAACCCCACACCACTGCCAAGAACCTCAGTGGAATGAGATGGGGTCACTACCCTTCCCTACCTAGGAACCCGAATGCCTGTGGTGAGAATCTCACAGGGTAAAAATGGGAAGGGAATAAGGGGGGGATGGGGGGAGGAGGGGGGAAAGGGAAAAAGGAGGGGTGGGAAGATGGGATAGGAGGGGAATTTAGGGGTATAGGGTTTGGTCTGAGGAAGAAGACCAAGAGGTCCAATTCCTCAGACTGATAACCCTTACTGCGACAAAGGGGCCCCCCTTAAAGAGGAATAACGGGGCAATAAACTCACGATCTATCGCAATAAACAACTGTCAACCAACGAACATGAGAATGGCCCGGGATTCAAAACCGTGGTTCTGGCCTGTTCGCGTCCCTGCCCGTTCCTCTGAGCACATCAAAAAGCCCTAAACCAAATTACCTTGAATTAATGGACTGCAGGGCTTTTAGGGGGGGGAGAGCAGATAAAGTGACAGCAGACAGCAGGGGGAAATCACAGCTGCTGCTGATGCCTCTCTGTTGCTGCTGCCCCCTGATGTCTCTGCTTTACTGCTGCTGATGCCTCTGCTGTTGCTGGGTGCCGCTGCTGATGCCCCCTGTTTTTGCTGCCGCTGCCGCTGATGCCCTGCTGTTCTACCGCTGCTGATGCCTCTGCCGTTGATGCCGTTGCCGCTGATGCCTCTGCTGTTTATGCTGCTGCCGCTGATGCCTCTGCTGTTTTGGTTTCCGTTTATGCCCTGCTGTTTCTTTCTGCTGCTGATGCATCTGCTGTTTGCTGCTGCTGTTTATGCCTCTGCTGTTGCCACTGCTGCTGATGTCTCTGCTGTTGCTTCTGCTGTGTTTTTGCTGTTGGGGGTTTCTGCTGCTGATGATGCCCTGCTGTTGCTACTGCTGCTGATGCCCCTGCTGTTGCCGATGTTTTGCTGTTGCCGCTGATGATGCCCTGCTGTTGCCACTGCTGCCGATGTCTCTGCTGTTTATGCCGCTGCTGCTGATGGGCCCCCTGCTGTTGTTTGCTGCTGATGCCTCTCCCGTTGCTGCTGCTGCTGATGCCTCTGATGTTGCTGCTGATGAGGATGATCCTCTCCCGTTGCTGCTGCTGCTAATATCCCAAGCAGTGCTTTTTAAAATCTTCCTATTGTGCCCGTGGCTCATTGGTATAGCGTTGGGCCTGTTGCATGCCGGCAGGGAGTTCACTGATCAGAGGCCCAAAAAAAATAAAACTTAGCCAGATGGAAAATTGCGAACTGCGTCATTTTTGGGGGAATGCGTCAAATCTTGCGTCATTAGGGTTTGGAATACGATAAAATTAATAATTGAGACAACTCACCACAAATGTTCAAGAAAAGTCAGTGTATTTCATCCACAGTGGTATTTCCAACCATTCAAAAAAAACCCCTAATGCCCACTGGTAATATTCTTTTTACCTAATTCATCCCGCATAAATTACCCATTACGACTGAACCAGATATAAAAATTAAAAATGCATTTCCACTGTAACTCGTTTAGCTATCAAAATTTGTCCTAGTTCCTGGACCCATGTCATCTTTTTTCTACCACCCCCACCCTCGGATATTTCTCCCCCCAACCATCGGTAGATGTTACTACCCCCCACACCATCGGATGATGATCACCACCCCCAAACCCTGGGTTGATTTAAACCACCCACACCATGGGATGGTGTTTCACCACCCACACCATGGGGATGTTTACCACCAACACCATGGGTGAGTTTACCACCCACACCATGGTGGTGTTACACCACCCACACCATGGGTTTGGGGTTACCCCCCACACCATGGGTTGGTGTTACCACCCCACCATGGGGAGATGTTTACCACCCACACCTGGGTATGGGTTACACCCCCCCACCCTGGGATGGTGTTACTACCACCCACACCATGGGTAGGGGTTTTTTATTACCCCCCACACCATGGGATGGTATTACTACCACCCACCCCGGGGGGTATGGGGGCCACCCCCCCACACCAGGGGTAGGGGAATTCACCACCCACACCAGGGGTTTGGAAAAAAACCCCCCCAAATGGGATGGTTTACACCACCCACACCAGGGAAAAAGGTATTACTACCACCCACACCATGGGTATGGTGTTACTACTACCCACACCATGGGTATGGTATTACACCACCCACCCCGGGGGGTAGGGTTTAACTAAAGATTTAAATTCCCCAATACTTGACTCGCCCTTACTTTTGTTGTTTAATAATTGAGCGAAACGTCTTCTTTTTTTTTAAAAGGGAAGTAAACTGAATTTTATGACAAACTTTCGGTTTTTTTTCCCCCGAAACGTTAGACCAAACTAGTCTCTGCTATGGTCCGTCGGACCAAACGTCGGATAATTTTCCCGGCCTCCATGTGGGGGTTATTTATATATTATTTTTATTTGGGAGATAAATCCAACCCCACTGATTATAAAAATTGAGGGGGAAAAATCTAAAAAAGGCGAGATTAAAGGAAATATTTAAAATTAAGAAATCAAATATAAATTGCATACCGTTGATAATGACGTGTAAAATATTGGTGCAGATTAACCTTCCCATGTTACTCAATGTGGTTTTCTGTCACTTAACTTGCAGTACTTTAAAAGGGGGTGCAGGAAGGATACGACCGAGAGACGGAAAACGAAGGATACAAAAGGGGGGGGAGGAGGAACGCGTGCCTATCTCAACATGGGTGGGCCAGGACTACAACGCTGTCGTTCACAGTGCCCTAGAAAATCAGGTTTGGGAGGGTGGGGCCCGGGGCCCCCCCCCGAACCCCAAAAACCAAGGACGCACAAGACCAGGGGCCACCAGGAAAACAAGACCAGGGGCCCCAGGGCGCACAAAACCCCCGGGCCCCCAAAAAAAAACGCACAAGACCAGGGACCACCAGGACGCACAAGACCAGGGATACAAGGACGCACAAGATCAGGGTCCACCAAGACACAAGACCAGGGACTACTAAGACACATAAAACAGAAACTAGCAAGACGCACAAGACCATAGGTCACTATGACACACACGAGACCAGGAACTACTAGGACTCACAAGACCATGGATCACGGGATGCTCACGAGACCGAACTACTAGTGTTGTGTGGGGATCTTGAGATAAAGGTAGTCAAACACTGGGATGGATGGTGACTGGTATATTGACGGAGTCTGTGTGGAGAGATACCCAGCCTTCTGTCCAGTAATATATGTGATGGAAAGGTGAGACGTGAAGGAACGTTAATGCTTGTACCAGAACGGGAGACAGACAGGGCTCTGAGTCAAGCTGAAGCAACGACGTTACCTCCAGTGATGGTGGTATAAATTTCCGACTTTACGGTGGACAAAAAGAGCCCACAATTAATTTAAATAAAAGCAATAGCCACATATATCATGGAGAGGCTGTCTGAGGGATGAGTGAGACAGCATAACATGGAGAGAGCTGTCCTGAGGGGGTGAGTGAGACTAGAGTATAACATGGAGTGCCTGTCTGAGGTGAGTGAGACAGGGTATAACATGGAGAGAGGCTGTCCTGAGGGTAGTGAGACAGGGGTATAACATGGAGAGGCTGTCTGAGGGGTCAGTGAGACAGGGTATAACAAGTCTACAAGGTTGAAGGGAAACTCTATAAAATAAGAAAATCTTATTTTATAGGGATTGTAATGTTTAGTGACCTTATTTAATAAGGAGCCTATTTTAATTAGGAACCTCGTCTAAGAGCATTGAGGTTTTTTAACAATGTATCTTATATAAGTGAGCATTTATTCAAAAGTGAAATAACAGTCTCTGTGACATCACTAAAACTGAACCTCATCGTCTCTGAATCCCTGTGTATTGTTAGTGTTAACTCTCAGCTTAGTGTTAACCTTCAGCTTAGTGTTAACTCTCAGCAGTGTTAACCCTCAGCTTAGAATTAACTCTCAGCTTAATGTTAAGCCTCAGCTTAGTGTTAACTCTCAGCTTAGTGTTAACTCTGCTTAGTGTTAGCCACTCAGCTTAGTGTTAACTTTCAGCTTAGTGTTAACTCTCGGCTTAGTGTTAACCTCAGCTTTAGTGTTAACTCAGCTTAGTGTTAACTCTTGGCTTGGTGTTACCTCTCAGCTTAGTGTTAACTCAGCTTAGTGTTAACTCTCAGCTTAGTGTTAACCCTGAGCTTAGTGTTAACTCTCAGCTTGGTGTTAACTTTCAGCTTAGTGTTAACTCTCAGCTTGGTGGTAACTTTCAGCTTAGTATTGCAACTCTCAGCTTAGTTTAACTCTCAGCTTAGTATTGCTCTTGGCTTAGTGTTAGCCCTCGGCTTAGTGTTAACCCTCAGCGAGTGTTAACCCTCAGCCTAATGTTAACTCTCAGCAGTGTTAACTCTCCCAGTTTAGTGTTAACCCTGAGCTTAGTGTTAACTCTCAGTTTAGTGTTAACTCTCAGCTTAGTGTTAACTCTCAGCTTAGTGTTAACTCTCCAGCTTAGTGTTAACCCTCAGCTTAGTGTTAACTCTCAGCTTGAGTGTTAACTTTCAGCTTAGTGTTAACTCTCAGCTTTGTGTAACTTTCAGCTTAGTGTTAACTCTCGAAGCAGATTTTAACTCTTAGCTTAGTGTTAACCCTCAGTGTTAACCCTCAGCTTAGTGGTAACCCTCAGCTAATGTTAACTCTCAGCTTAGTGTTAACTCTCAGCTTAGTGTTAACCCTGAGCAAGTGTTAACTCTCAGTTTAGTGTTAACTCTCAGCTTAGTGTTAACTCTCAGCTTAGTGTTAACTCTCAATGAGTGTTAACCCTCAGCTTAGTGTTAACTCTCAGTTTGATGTTAACTCTCAGTTTAGTGTTAACTCTCAGCTTAGTTTTAGCTCTCAGCTTAGATGTTAACTCTTAGCTTAGTGTTAACCCTCAGCTTAGTGTTAACTCTCAGCTTAGTGTTAACTCTCAGTTTAGCGTTAACTCTCAGCTTAGTTTTAACTCTCAACTAGTGTTAACCCTCAGCTTAGTGTTAACCCTCAGCTTAGTGTTAACTCTCAGCTTAGTGTTAACTCTCAGTTTAGTGTTAACTCAGCTTAATTTTAACTCTCAGCTTAGTGTTAACCCTCAGCTTAGTGTTAACCCTCTGCTTAGTGTTACCTCTCAGCTTAGTGTTAACTCTCAGCTTAATGTTAACTCTCAGCTTAGTGTTAGCTCTCAGTTTGGTGTTAACTCTTGGCTTAGTTTAACTCTCAACAGATGTTAACTCTCAGCAGTGTTAACTCTCAGCTTAGTGTAAACTCTCAGCTTAGTGTTAACTCTCAGTTTAGTGTTAACTCTCAGTTTAGTATTAACTCTCAGCTTAGTTTTAACTCTCAGCTTAGTGTTAACTCTTAGCTTAGTGTTAACCCTCAGCTTAGTGTTAACCCTCGGCTTAGTGTTAACCCTCGGCTTAGTGGTAACTCTCAGCTTAGTGTTAACTCAGTTTAGTGTTAACTCTCAGCTTAGTTTTAACTCTCAGCTTAGTGTTAACCCTCGAGCTTAGTGTTAACCCTCTGCTTAGTGTTACCTCTCAGCTTAATGTTAACTCTCAGCTTAATGTTAACTCTCAGCTTAGTGTTAACTCTCAGTTTGGTGTTAACTCTTAGCTTAGTTTTAACTCTCAGCTTAGTGTTAACTCTCAGCTTAATGTTAACTCTCAGCTTAGTGTTAACTCTCAACTTAGTGTTAACTCTCGGCTTAGTGTTAACTCTCAGTTTAGTGTTAACTCTCAGTTTTGTGTTAACTCTCAGCTTAGTTTTAACTATCAGCTTAGTGTTAACTCTTAGCTTAATGTTAACCCTCAGCGATCGACAACTCTCAGCTTAGTTTTAACTCAGCAGTGTTAACCCTCAGCTTAGTGTTAACTCTCAGCTTAGTGTTAACTCTCAGTTTAGTGTTAACTCTCAGCTTAGTCAACCCTTAGCTAGTGTTAACTCTCAGTTTGAGTGTTAACTCTCAGTTTAGTGTTAACTCTCAGCTTAGTGTTAACTCTCAGTTTAGTGTTAACTCTCCAGTTTAGTGTTAACTCTCAGCTTAGTGTTAACCCTTAGCTTAGTGTTAACCCTCAGCTTAGTATTAACCCTCGAAAAATGTTAAGATTAAGCCTCAGCTGAAAGTTTGTTCAGCAATAATGTGTTTTGTGTTAGCAGAAAGATTGGTTAAATATGAGGACATAAGGATTTATTTGTACGTTGGTCATATTTTATACATTGCGACTATTTCGGCTCACTTACCCTGTGGAGCTTTTAGTGACTAAAAAGTTTCCACATCCTCCCGCCAGCGAAAGGTAAAGGTGAGTCTACGTCAAGTTCACCTTCCACCAAAGCACTACGGCGGGCCCTGGAACTTGGCCCTAGTAAGGCCCTCTCGTGAGCAGACTCTGGTTTAACTCTGACTGTCAGTTTCCGCCCAGTGGATTGCTGGGGGTGTAAACTTATGGGTTCCCGGTGATCTTAACACCCTTCCCTTTAACTTTAATGTCTTTCACATGTCTAGCCTTGTCTGAGCAGCTTCGTACTTTCCCACCCAGTGGCCTATATACCCCGGTAGCAATTCTTCCCACTGATACGAGGTTCCCTGGGCTTAATGACAATCTATCTCCCTCTTTAGGTACCCCGTAAAGCGTCTCCCCAAGGTGGCTAAGTGTTCGTCACTTCCTACTTGGTTTGGCTTACCTGGCGGTTCGTCGTGTACACTAACATTCATTATCACTACTCCCCCAGCTATCGTGGTGTCAGCTTCCCCCCTCGCTGGCGTTGCAGGGAATTCATTAGGAATTCTGCCACCGATGATATATCCTACTGGGGATCTGTATAAACCAATTCCTTCCTTAACAGTCCGTCGTGTGGACAGGAAGTCATCAAGATAGTTGGCTCCCACCAGGATACCTACATTTCTGACTGTGTCAGTGGTAATGTCCTGGTCTGCCAGCTTCACACCAAGGTCTTTCAATCGCTTGGTTGCTGCTGCAAGACCTCTGGTCGTAATAGCCGCAGGTAACGTATTTACTACCAGAGCTGTAATATTTCTGCGATGTCCACCCAGTTTAACAGTGACATCCACAACATCATAAGACTTGGGTGGGCCCTGACTTATAGCACCTCCCAATGTCGCATTAAACTTGTCGGTGGCCTTCAACTTTAACCTAGCCACCAACTTCTCTGTTATCATGGACACTTGTGCCCCTGAGTCGAAGAATAATCGGGTTGTTTCGGTTCTGTTCCCGTTCACAACCCCTGCCATGACTGTAGGTAGGGCAGCAGCTCTGTGCTTCTCACTCAGATTAGAGACTTTACCCATACTAATCACGCTGGCTACCACTTCAGGCTCGGGCTCGCCTTCTATTTCTACTGGAGAAACGTCCCTACTAGCCTGGGGTTCCCTTAAATTGTTGTGACATAGTGCAGTATGGTGCTTACCTTTCCGGCAATTATAGCACTCTGAAAGATGTGACCGGCAATCTTCGGCCTCATGTCTTCCACAACACCTTAAGCATAGCTGCAACTCCTTTAGTCTCTGCCGCCTACTGCTCAGTGTTGTATACCGAGAGCAACTCGTGCTAGTGTGTTCACCTTCGCAGAACACACATGTCTTAGTGGTTTCCCCCTTGGTCGAGGGCCTGTCTTGGGCATAATAGGTGCCGATCCTAGCGGGGGGAGCTTTAATTCTATCTCTCGAGTGTCCGGCGTGGTCAAACGATTTCACCTTGTCGGGCAATCTTTCCCCTACACTCAAGCGAGAAATGAGCTCTCCCAACCCTTCCATAATTTGTTGTATTGTAAACCAGCTCGTTCGGTATATTACGTGTAACTCATGCACTATAGTGTTAGCTAACTTCCTCTGAATCAAACGACTGACCATCCATTCCGATCCACCCCAATCGTGTAAATCTTTGAGACTATTGGTCAAACTCATGACTTCGATGCGAAACTTCTCTACGCTCTGAAGGTCATGACGGCAAACCTTTAGATCAGTCAATTGATAAAATATAGCAGTTTTTATGTCCTCTGTGTTGCCAAACGCATCCTTCAGATGATCCTTGGCATGTTGATAATTAATATCAGTGTTTTGGTAATGCCGGACCAAGTCCAGGGCTTTACCCTTGAGCTGTGAACGTAAGTACTGTAATTTGGTGGCATCTGACAAATCATCCCTGTCATCTATCTGTGATTTAAACTGATCCCAGAAAGCAATGTACTCTGTCAAAGTTCCATCAAACATTGGTAAATTCAATGTAGGCAATCTGGGTAACACTCTAGGGGGACTGTGGTGGCCTGCGTGCCTTGTACTATTATTTGTTGCCCTTGCTGCATCAGCCTTCAGTGTTTTCATTAGCCTTTTGCAGAGTTTCATCTCCGCTTTACATTGAGCCTCATGCTCGTCGTAGTCCTCCTGAATTTCCTGTACAATTTCCCCTGATTCATCTGCTGCAAGGGCTCCTGCCTCACACTCTTTGTAGGTTATCTCAAAGTCTGCTAGCCTTTCCTCTAAAAGCTTTAAACACTTCTCCAGATCTTCATGATCTATATCTGCATCTTGTCTGTTATCTTGACTCTCCTTACACGCCTTGACTACGCGTCTCCTGTGTGCACTCATAGACCGCTTTAGCTGACTTAGAGATAGGGCAGGTACTCTCTTATTCTCCCTCGTCATTGTTGTGGTTTAGTTAAGAGAGTGTCACTAATTTGTACGTTAATTAGCCCACCCCACAGTACGATACGGTATCAGGTGAGAATAAGTGAGAAACAAAGCTCCTCAACAAGCTTGATGACTTTACTTACAGATATTGACTTAACTCAGAAAGAATGTACACTGGAAACCCTCAAACCCAACTAAAATGTATCTTGTTGTTATGAAAGCTTAACCTAGCAACTCCCTGTACACAATAGTAAATAATTACAGGACTGAGCTAGCAAATCACAAATTAAACGAGTCAAATAGTACAATAAATTCACACAGTAAAATATGTAGTCTTTGTAAATTAAATTCACTTGGATAATCACAAAATAAATTCAGTAAATCGAATTATAAGCAGTAAATAAGTAATATTGTGTAATTAACTTTGGCTTAACTCAGCCTAGACAATTATTGTAGTTAGCTGGTGAAGGTAACACCTAGCCTAACTTTATCACTGTTGAAATTAGTGTGCAACTAGCCTGAATCTAGCTTGCAAGGTAAATAATAGCTAGGTTAAATCTGACCTAGCTGTTACAACTGTTATAATTATTGTAGGAGCCTACCCTAACTGTGGCTGCCTGCAATTCACTGTAAATAATTAAATATACAAGTTTCCTAACCTAGCTACTTGTAATCACTGTAAATAAATAAACTCACAGCTTAACTAGCCTACTTGGCCTGCCTGTAGATTACTGTAAATAATAACTTCTGATTAGTTAGCTTAACCTAGCCTGAGTAAGTCTTTGGGCCTAGGTGTGATAACTAACCTAGCTTCGAAAATGACTGGTACATTAACTGTGGCCTAGCTAATTAAGACTAATGTGTCTGCTAAACTAGCTATTCCACATCTCGGTTAAGAAGGACCAATATAGAAACTTGTTTGGATTGGCCTCTTGTAAGTTGCACTCTGGGCAAGCACTGTTGACACCGACACTCTGAGACACTTCTCTCAGACTTACAAGTGGCTATGGTACAAATTTCTATCTAATTGCAGTAAGGGGAATCCCACGCTGCCTACACAATACTGGAAGGGTGATTACTTACTTGAAAGAAAAGGGTGGGTATATGTCCTGGTCTTCCTTATATATAACCCCTCCCAACACCATGTGCAGTGGAGAAACTTCGTCTGCAAAAGATGGGGTAATTAGTGTCCTGCCTGCACCTCAGAGTTCCCTGGTTACTAGGATGTCCCTTGAGTAATATATGCAGTAAGTAACACTAGCTTCCAGACTGAACTTAAGAGACGACGCTGGTACATACCAACACAAAGGTTTCCGTCTGCTTAAGACCCACAGATAACTTCACTAACGTTTCCCCCAGAAAACTGGCCAGATACTGAGAGAAAGAAAGCCTAGTCTTACTGTAAATGGGTCTGGATGGAGGCAGATTTCCACGGTACTTCGGGATCTCCTCCAGGGCCCCAGGACAGATGTTGGGTCACGTGGGGGGTGCTGCCTAATCTCAGCACGACTTGTCCGTGTGGAGTCTGGTCTGGGAAGGTCGTAGGTCATAATTCCTGACCACCACACTGTCTAGATTCAAGTGTGGGCTGCCAGTTGCCTCTAGCTAACATAACCTAATGCTTGCCTATTCAGGCCTATAACTACCTATATTAGGGTGCTAGAGCTACAGTATTAATACCTAACGTTGCCTTAATAATCTTACTATTAGTTTCTATCTGTACAAACTTGCCTAGGTGTTCCTAGGTGGATAAATCTATCAATTAAAATATACACAATAGTCACCTTCAAAAGCTGGAGTGTGTAGTTGTTTTGGTTGGGAGTGTGGGTTTATAAACTCCGAGGGCCGATCCACGGTATGTAAGGCTTTTACGGCTCACTTACCCTGTGGAACTTTTAGTGACTAAAAAAGTTTCCACACGACGTGAGGTGCCTGTCCAGTGCCTGCTTGAAGACAGCCAGGGGCTTGTTGGTAATCCCCCTGATGTATGCTGGGAGGCAGTTGAACAATCTTGGGCCCCTCATACTTATTGTGTTGTCCCTCAACGTGCTAGTGGCACCCCTGCTCTTCATTGGGGAATGTTACATCGCCTGCCGAGTCTTTTGCTTTCGTACAGAGTGATTTTTGTGTGCAAGTTTGGTACTAAGCCCTCGAGAATTTTCCATGTGTATATAATAATGTATCTCTCCCGCCTGCGTTCTAGAGTACAGGTTTAGGAACTTCAAGCGTTCCCAGTAGTTGAGGTGGTTTATCGCACTTATGCATGCGGTGAAGGTTCTCTGCACATTTTCAAGGTCAGCAATTTCACCGCCTTGAAGGTGCAGTTAGTGTGCAGCAATATTCCAGCCTAGATAGAACAAGCGATCTGTAAAGTGTCAACATGGGCTTGGCATCCCTGGTTTTGAAGGTTCTCATTATCCATCCTGTCATTTTTCGAGCAGATGCAATTGCTACATTGTTATGGTCCTTGAAGGTGAGATCCTCTGACATGATCACTCCCAGGTCTTTGACATTAGTTTTTCGCTCTATTGTGTGGTTGGAATTAGTTTTGTACTCCGATGAGATTTTAATTTCTTCACGTTTTCCGTATCTGAGTAATTGAAATTTCTCATCATTGAACTTCATATTGTTTTCTGCAGCCCATTTAAAGATTTGGTTTATGTCTGCTTGGAGTCTTGCAGTGTCTTCAACGGTGGACACTGTCATACAGATTCGGGTGTCATCTGCAAAGGAAGACACAGCACTGTGGCTTATATCCCTGTCAATGTCTGATATGAGGATGAGGAATAGGATGGGAGCAAGTACTGTGCCTTGTGGAACAGAGCTTTTCACAGTAGCTGCCTCAGACTTTACTCTGTTGACTACTACTCTTTGTGTTCTACGTGTTAGGAAATTATAAATCCATCTACCAACTTTTCCTGTTATTCCTTTATCACGCATTTTGTGTGCTATTACACCATGGTCACACTTGTCAAAGGCTTTTGCAAAATCTGTGTATATAACATCTGCATTCTGTTTATCTTCTAGAGCATCCAGGACCTTGTCGTAGTGGTCCAGTAGTTGGGACAGACAGGAGCGGCCTGCTCTAAACCCATGCTGTCCTGGGTTGTGCAATTGATGGGTATCAAGATGGGTGGCGATCTTGCTTCTTAGAACCCTTTCAAAGATTTTTATGATATGGGACGTTAGCGCAATTGGTCTGTAGTTCTTTGTTATTGCTTTACTGCCCCCTTTGTGGAGCGGGGCTATGTCTGTTGTTTTTAGTAGCTGCGGGACGATCTCAGTGTCCATGCTCCCTCTCCATAGGATGGTAAAAGCATGTGATAGGGGCTTCTTGCAGTTCTTGATGAACACGGAGTTCCATGAGTCTGGGCCTGGAGCGGAGTGCATTGGCATGTCATTTATTGCCTTTTCAAAGTCATTTGGCGTCGTGGTGATGTCAGAAAGGCATGCGTCTGTCAAGTTCTGTGGCACTCTCATGAAAAAATCATTTAGGTTATTAGTAACCATAATTTTTTTCTGGGAACTAATTTACCCTTGCAGGTGCAATATTGCTGATTTTTATTGTTATTAATACCAGTATTTTTGGGGGAACAATTTGCCTTTGCAGGTGCAATAACCCCAGGTTTTACTTGTTTTGGGTGCAATATTGCTGATTTTTAAGGGTATTAATAATACACATTTTTTAGTGCATAATTTACCTTTGCAGGAGCAATATTGTTGGTTTTATTGTTATTAATAACTAATTTTTTGGAGATATTTTTCCTTGGCAGGTGAAATAGCTCCATTTTTTCTGCCAGGGTTTTGTGTGCAATCCTGTTTAATTTTAGGGAGTTACATGATAATTACTCCTTGTGTATATTATAATAATTTAGTGTTGGTGCTTTACTGTGTGATTTATTATTTTATATAAGTTTTGTGGTAGATAGCAAGTGTTTGTGCTACTATTTCCCATAATGTTTCACAGTGGTGATATAGCTGGGGATGATGTGGGTGATGGAGGAAACCCTGGGTTAGGTTCCACTGGTAGGGACCTGGATAGGGAAGAAGAACTTATGAGGTTGAAATTAGCCATAATTGAGCAACAAAAAGACCTGTTAAGGATTGAACGTACCAAGATCCTGGAACAGCAAGAGTTGGAAAGGTTGAGGCAAACCACAAACACGAGTGTAAATGTTTTTCATTTGGACAAAGCCATAAAATTCGTGCCCAAGTTCCTCGAGAAAGACCCAGACCAGTTTTTTCTGTTACTTGAAAGTACGGCCAAATCCCAAGATTGGCCGGAAAAGGAATGGGCAACATTAACACGAACCCAATTAGTTGGCAAAGGCTTACAAACAGTTAGTTCTCTAGAGGGACCAGACTTTTCTGATTATAAGAAACTGAAGGAGGTAGTTTTATTGTCTTATCAGATTTTGCCAGAAAGGTATCGGCAGAAGTTTAGAGGGGTTAAATTTCAAGCAGGGCAGTCTCTCTTAGATTATGGTAAGGAGAAGATGTCACTTTTAGACAGGTGGTGGCACTTGAAAGAGGTGGTGGACAGTTATGAGAGAGTGCGTACCTTAACCTTGCTAGAGGATCTTTTGAGAAATGTTCCTCCTGACCTTAAGGCATATCTTGAGGAGAAGGACCAGCGTGATTTTAAGTATGCTTTAGAGCTGGGTGATAGATTTTTGGCTAACCAAAAATCTGGTAGTAATTATCACCCACAACATACTAATAATGGTAAGTTTTCTCCACCTACCAGTAGGAATAAAAAAATTCAGAAGTTTAAGCCATCGGTTTTCCAGCCTAATAACCACCAGAGTTTTACTAAGCCTAATTTTCCAGTACCTACCCAGGACAGTTTTAAGTCCAGACCCACTGGCCCAGGACTCCAGGGAACAGGTAGGACGAGCCCAGGTCTTCAGCGTCAAGAGACCCAACCTAGGTCAAACGGGCAAGGGGCCTTTACACCTTATTACTGTAATTATTGTCATAAACAGGGCCACCTGAAGCCATATTGTAGACAGATGCTTAGAGACCAGGTTGCAGCAGATGCCTCTCCAGTAAGTACACCAGTTACACATGCTGTTGCTTGCATTGCATTCTTGCCCCAAGGTACACAAAGAAGACCAGCTGTCTTAGACCCTCGGATGAAGGTCTATTCCAGCAAGTCTACCGTGGCCTTACACGAAAATGAAGGTAGGGTAACAGGTATTGTATATTTAAGGGACACTGGTAGCACGTACACCTTGCTTCACAGGGGGGTATTGCCAGTGTCGGGTGACATACACTGGGTTGCACATTTTCTCAAGGGAATACTGGAGTTACTGTCAAGACTCCGGTGCAAGTTATGGGTGGAGTCTGCATACCAGTCTGGGTACTTACCTGTAGGTATTACAGAAGATGTACCTTTTGCAGGTGTTGACCTTCTACTAGGCAACAATGTTTTGGGTCTCCTCAACAGTGAGGAATGTTTGGTTTCAAAGGACCTTGCTTTAAAAGGTGGTAATGCACAAACTGGGGAAACGGTGACTGACAAATTTTCAGTGTGTACTATGAATAGCCAGGTAAGCAAGAGCAGAACTTTTGTACCCTGCCTTGATCTTTTTACTGACCGTGGTGACTGGGGCCTGGGGAGCCTGTTCATTGAGTCTGACCTGCAGGAGACTCTGGGCAGTGATAACCCGGCCCAGGTCAAACCTGGTTTCGGGGGAGGTCTCGGTGCTGGCATGGGATTGAATACCCGGCCTCTGACGCAGCTGGTTCAGGTCAAGGGATGTAGTGACTCCTTGAAGGCTATTCAGTTGGCAACTGTTACGGGGGAAGTGGTTCCCAAATTTATCAAATGTTTATTTTACAGACTATGTGACCAAGCAGT
>WNWK01036332.1:0-19220 GCA_009830355.1 Cherax destructor | reverse complement strand
GCCTGAAGTACAACAGATGCTGAATCAACGAATTGTCGTTGGAGATTCATTCCTCTAAATCCCCATGGCACGGCGGATTTTACGAAAGAATGATAGGCATTGTGAAACGTTGTTTAAGGAAGACTCTTCATCGTCAGAGAATCGACTTAGAAGAATTTCGTACAGTCGTAACTGAAATAGAAAATAGAGTCAACAACAGACCTTTAACGTATGTTACCGATGATCTGGACAATTTAGAAGTGTTAAGTCCATCTCATTTACTACATGGCAGAAGGCTCGAACCTGTTCCTCCCATGAATGATAAGAAATCATAGAGGATCTACTCATTTCGAACCTGAAC
This sequence comes from Cherax destructor, assembly GCA_009830355.1. Lineage (NCBI taxonomy): Eukaryota > Metazoa > Arthropoda > Malacostraca > Decapoda > Parastacidae > Cherax > Cherax destructor. The sequence goes on along the minus strand of WNWK01036332.1, from coordinate 18,880 downwards.
AACTCAGACGTAAATTCAAACACCTTAATAAAGTGATTGAACGCTGGGAGAAAATTTGGCGAGAAGACTATCTCACCTCATTGAGAGAACACTTCTATGGAGCTGGTGTTCCAGAAAATTATAAGTCCTTAAGACCTGGTGACATAGTGATTATTAACAATGATGGTCCGAGGTCCCATTGGCCTCTTGGAAAAATTGTGACCATATATCCTGATGCAAATGGAATCATCAGGACAGTTGATGTTTTGAGCAAAGGTGTAGTGAATAAGCGTACAATAGATAAATTAGTGCCGTTAGAATTACACAGTGTTGAAAAAAAAAATAAAATTAGTGATTCTCCAGAAACCACACAGACTGAAGCTGTTCAGAAAAGACAAGCAGCAGTGATGGCGAGTGAGAAAATCAAATTAATGTTAAGTGATGAGTAGTTCACTTTAAGTGAATTTCTCGCTGCCCCCCAGTGTGGAGAAAATTCTCCAAAGGAGGGGGGTATGCGCCCTTACTACCCTTGGTAAGGGCCCTCCCTTTCCACCCTTAGGAAAGGGCCAGAGGAGGCGCGTCTGGCTGCATAAACAATTTAATTCATGCCAGATGTACTGTCAACAGTGTGTCAAGAATTGTGCTGACCACAGCAACACGAGGCACCTCGTGGCACCACATGGTTGCACGAGGCTGCAAAAGCAGCACGAGCGGTCAGATTGAATTTGGCCACCGCAAGAACGGGTCATACGACTCTAGTCGTCATGCAGCGCGAGGCGACGTAAATCAACATAGACATTACTCGTTCGCGTCCGTTATATCATTTAATCTCCACTAACGTCGGGAAATAAGATAAGAACTCTGTTCCAGCGCGTTTAGTGATTAACATCAACATTGCAGTATATTCAGAAGTGTGCGCAGCTTCAGACTGCAAAAGGAGAAACGTAGAGACAATCGCAAGTGAACTCCATCGAAACAAGACGGTGATTCTTCAGCGGCATTCTACAATCAAGACAGCATTTCCGCCGTATATGGTGGAGCCAACACCATCGCTCAAAGTTACACGAGCAAGGTAAGAATTGGATGTTCTTGTCAAGACAGGGAACTGCGCAGTTCTTGTATTCAAGAACCTTCAAATTTTTACCCACGACGGCGGTTATGCGTGGACTTTTTAGTCCAAAACAGTGAGTAAAACGCCTTTCAGTCCATCTAAGACTGAAATATGGACATACGCTCCTTTGGGGCAATAATTATGTACTCATATGTGATATTTTTTCCATACAGCCCTGTGGAGAGTGTGGCAATATATGGATCCCCTGAGAAGGTGTTGGTGGTGGCTGCGACATCTTGGATTCATCAAGAAGATAAGTACATACAGTCCACGTTATTGTTGGAACCCATCCTCCACACTCTCTTTCTAGTTTACTTCTTTTCTTTCTTTTTCTTAATGGAATGTGCTTTGAGCAGATCTCAAGTGCAACAGTTATTTTTTTCTAGCCAAAGGTTCATACCCATGTTGTTTAGGATATCTTCCCAGCTTGTTTTATTTAGGACATGGTTCACTTGTTCCCATTGTATGTTGAATTTTGTGAAGTCACCCTCATAACCGATCACATTTTGGTGGTCAGGAGCCCTCTGCATACATGTCTGTATCTCTATCATTGTTGTTAGTGAAGATGAGGTCCAGTGTATTTTCTAGTCTTGTAGGCTCTATTATTTGTTGGTTTAAGCTGAATTTGTTGCAGAGATATAATAGCTCGTGTGTGTGTGAATTTCTATCTGAGCTGCCTCCTGGGGTGATCTCTGCTAAAACATTATTTGCTACTCTCCTCCACTGTAGGTGTCTGAAGTTGAAATCCCCCAGTAGCAAGATGTTTGGGGCAGGAGTTGGAAAGATTTTCCAGTGGTCAATTTTCAAAAGCTGTTCCTGATATTGCTGTGAAATTGCAATCTGAGGCTTGTATATGTCAGGGGAACGCCTTCCATCTGATCAAAAATAATAATGGAAAAATAAATTTATAAATTTATGAACAACTCGAAGAATAACAAAGACTTTCGTTTTTCAAGGCTTTTACTTAAAATTTAAATATGCATAAAAAAATTGGGGGTTGTTGGTTGTGGTGCAGTGTTTGTGCAGGAGTATGTAAGACCCAGGATGGTTCTCTGATGTGGAAGAACTGGTGAAGGTTATCCTGGGTGGATGGTATCAGTCCCATGTTCCGGAGTCTCCTGATTCCCACTTGGTTGTAGAACTGCAAGTAGGATGTAGAGGTGAGGAGTAGTAAAATCCTGCTAAGTCCCATAGACAGGTATCTTGCTCATTTTTATCTGGCGTCTACCCTGGAGGACCAGGCCAGCAGCAGAGTCTACCCTGGAGGACCAGGCCAACAGCAGAGTCTACCCAGGAGGACTAGGCCAGCAGCAGAGTCTACCCTGGAGGACCAAGCCAGCAGCAGAGTCTACCCTGGAGGACCAGGCCAGCAGCACAGCTGATGAAGATAATATACTGGTGACCAAAAGTTAAGTTAGTAACATTTAAGAAAGTAAAAGGGTAGTATACAATGACCAACTCATTACTGGTAACCAGGAAAATAAAACAACAACGAACAGAAAAACTCCTGGTAGATCACCTGACCTGACCTGGAGAAGAGTGGAGGTGAAGTGACTCTCCAAACTTCAACCCACACCAGGTAAGGTTAAGAACATAAGAAAGAAGGAACACTGCAGCAGGCCTACTGACCCATGCGAGGCAGGTCCATCACTCCCCGGCTTATACCTTACTACCTGGAGTTAACACTCTCCAGGTAAACTCCAGGTAGTCAGGTCACTTCCACTTAAGGAAGGAGCACGGAATAAGACCTAGTAGCACAAACTAGTCAGGTCCATCTCACCCCCACCCACACCCACTCATGTTTTATCAACCTATTTTAAAAACTACAAACTCTTACCCATATGGTCTGGGAGTTTTTTCCCATCATCCATCTATTCCCAAACCAGTGCTTTCCTATTCCTTCCTGAATCTGAACTTTCCAACTTGAAACCATTGCTGGAGCCCTGTCTTGGGGATATTTTCAGACCTATTTACACCCCCTTTATTTAACCTTTTTTCCATTTATACCCCTCAATCACATCACCCCTAATTTCCCCTTTTTCTAGGGGTGCAGTTTCGGGCCCCCTCAGTCTATCCTAGCAGAGGTGCGCGCTTTATCCCAATATCTCGAAAGTAAGATTTTGACCTATTTCTTAACAGTACGCCATTATTAATGATTTTTTAAAATGATTTTCACAGACAATATAAAACAAAATGTGTTTGATTATCTCAAATATTTTTTATTTTGTGGTGGAGTAGAAGGCAGATATTTTAGTGAATGTCAAAAGCGTACCAAATGTATTTTTTTTTCAGCATGAAAACAAGGAATATTTGATTAAAGTAGCACATTGGATATTCAAGTAGAGTTTGTTCTATCAGCCGGGAGTGCCCGCCGAGAGTGCCAGTGCTGCTACGAAGTTTATTGCTGCCAATTGCCATACTCAGTAAATATTTTATTTTCTCATTTGTTTGTTTACCGATCTTATTGAAACTTTGTAAAATATTTGTACTAATATGTTTCTACACGGACACCAAAAAGAAACAAAATTGGAAGATAAATAAAAAAGTTCACTCATTTGGGTGAACCTGTCCTCAATGTTTGCCATGGAGAGAGAGTGTGTGTGTGTGTGTGTTGTGTGTGTGTGTGTGTGTGTGTGTGTGTGTGTGTGTGTGTGTGTATGTGTGTGTGTGTGTGTGTCTTCTGCTCCATTCCAGGATAACATAGGATCTCTTACCTTTTCTAGACACAGCAGTGTTTGTCCAGGTGTAGACGTATTATCTGGTCATCGTAACGGGTTCAATACATGTGGGACCTCCACGTGGGCATAGAAATACAGCTGAAGATGAACCAAAAGAGGATGATGCTTCTGGGAACAGTGTTGACACATTATCAGTAAAAACTGGTGGAAGAACTGATGTTCGTACAGGGGCTGTGGCCAGTGGCTAATCATAAAAAAAAACACCAGTAGGAAACGCAACCGCCAAAAATCCTGGCAAACACAAATCCAATCTATGCAAATTCTATGCCTTGGGTATCTGCAGACTTGGTATATCTGGAAAAAACAGATGAGACATGTGCTTTTGACCATCCCAAAACAATGCCGCACCCACATGACAACAGGAGGGTGTAACTCTTCTTCTAACTTATTTAACTCGGAAATGTGTCATCATCAGTCCATGAAAGACAATGTTACAACATATACTGTCAGGCACATCATCTAGAGGGACAAGAAGATACACATTACCCAGACCAGTGCAAACAAAAGTGGTGAGCCAAAACCTCTCCAGAGAAGGAGGTTTTTTACTGTCAGGAAGGAAAAAAGACTGGCAGGAAATGACATAAATTCTACACCAACTGAAAACACAGGGCAGCCATTGGCCTCCACTCCAAAACAACATATATTAATGCCAGCAAACAAAACCCTCCTAAATTCCTTCAATATAACGACTTTTATCTTTGCAGACATACAGGGTCTAAAGCCATCATCAACAACAAAATACCTTACATCAAGGGACTGCTCATGGAGTCAAATGCAGTGTTTGAGGCTTTCACAGACACCCATATAAAAGATCATTCTGTCAATGAAATATGGATCCCAGGTTATAACTTATTCAGATGCGACAGACTAAACAGGCAACAAGGTGTTGTTGACCTGTATATAACAGCGTCACACATTTGCTCAGAACTACTAAACACCTCAAATGATGTAGTTGAAGTTTTCTCAGTAAAGATCGAGAAGCAAAACCCTGTTATTGTGGTTGAATACTGTTTATGAATGTGCATGCGCATGCCTGTGTGAACGTTCTTTTTTTTAAATACCAGATAAGTCCCACCAAGGTAGGGTGACCGAAAAAGAAGAAACACTTTAACAATCACTCGCCCTATCACTGTCTTGCCAGAGGTGGGTCCACATTACAGCTTAGATATCCCTACAAACTGCAGTATTATCATACCTATAGATTGCAGACATTGTATGTTTAAATATTAATGTATATACTGGTGTACATTTGTGTGTGTATGTACTGTACGTATTTCCGTATGTTCAGTTTTTTTTTATATACGCATATGAGTATGTACATTTGTACACACACACACACACACACACACACACACAAACATTAAAAGTTTGTTAAATTATGCTAGCCGTTGCTGGTTGTAGATCCGCCACTGCCCCTGTTGGTTCTCCGTCGCAAATCCTCCTTTAGTTTAGTTCATATATATATATATATATATATATATATATATATATATATATATATATATATATATATATATATATATATATATATATTTTTTTTTTTTTTTTTTCAACAAGTCGGCCGTCTCCCACTGAGGCAGGGTGACCCAAAAAGAAAATCCCCAAAAAGAAAATACTTTCATCATCATTCAACACTTTCACCTCACTCATACATAATCACTGTCTTTGCAGAGGCGTTCAGATACGACAGCTGAGAATAAGTCCCTCCCAGCTGTCACTATCCCAGACCCCTCCTTTAAAGTGCAGGCATTGTACTTCCCATTTCCAGGACTCAAGTCCAACTAAATCAATTAACTAGTTTCCCTGAATCCTTCCACAAAATGTTACCCTGCTCACACTCCAACAGCTCGTCAGGTCCCAAAATCATTCGTCTCCATTCACTCATATCTAACACGCTCACACATGCTTTCCCCCCTTTACCCCCTCCCTCCAACCTTTTCGAGGACGCCCCCTACCCCTCCTTCCTTCCCCTTCTGATTTATACGCTCTCCAAGTCATTCTACTTTGATCCATTCTCTCTAAATGATCAAACCACCTCAACAACCCCTCATCAGCCCTCTGACAAATACTTTTAGTAACTCCACACCTCCTCCTAATTTCCACACTCCGAATTTCCTGCATAATATTTACACCACACATTGCTCTCAGACAGGACATCTCCACTGCCTCCAGCCGCCTCCTCGCTGCAACATTTGCAACCCATGCTTCACACCCATATAAGAGTGTTGGTACCACTACATGTGTGTGTGTGCATATGCATGCATGTGCAAATGTATTTTTTTGTATTTGTGCATAAGTTTGTAATTACCAGTTTGTTATTGTGTATTTGTTGCTACAGTAGTAGCACTCCTGTACTTTTGGTATTGTGTTTTTGTTGCTACAGTAGTAGCACTCCTGTACTTTTGTTATTGTGTATTTGCTGCTACAGTAGTAGCACTCCTGTACTTTTGTTATTGTGTATTTGCTGCTACAGTAGTAGCACTTCTGTACTTTTGTTTTCATATGAGCTTCTATTTTTTTCAATACTTGTATCATTACTACTTTCCATTTTTCTTTGATTTGCAACAGTGTCGTCTTGCTATTCTTGTTGCATGAATAACATGACATGAACACATTTTGTTATCATGTCTGTTGTTTTCCTGCTATCAGCCAACATGGGATTTTCTTATCTTATTAACTTTCCATCATAACTTTTGTTGTTAACTCTGGTTAAATCTTCAGGTTTTTACAACATTTCCACTTATTTGTTTCATCAAGTGAAGGCGCCACTAGTAAGGCCAATTGAAGCGCCACTCAAGTGAAGGCACCACTCGAAGACGTGAAGGCGCCACTCAAGTGAAGGCGCCACTCAGGAAGTACCGAAGGCTCCACTCGAAGTGAAGGCCCACTCAAGTGAAGGCGCCACTCAAGTGAAGGCGCCACATAAGACGCTGAAGGCGCCGCTCAAGTGAAGGCGCCACTCCAGTGAAGGCTCCACTCAAGTAAAGGCTCCACACAAGTGAAGGCGCCACTCAAGTGAAGGCGCTACTCAAGTGAAGGCGCCACTCAAGTGAATTCGTCACTCAAGTGAAGGCGCCTCTCAAGTGAAGGCACCACTCAAGTGAAGGCGCAACTCAAGTGAAGGCGTCACTCAAGTGAAGGCACCACTCAAGTGAAGGCGCCACACAAGTGAAGGCGCCACTCAAGTGAAAGCACCACTCAAATGAAGGCGTCACTCAAGTGAAGACGCAACTCAAGTGAAGACGCCACTCAAGTGAAGGCACCACTAAAGTGAAGACGCCACTCAAGTGAAGGCGCAACTCAAGTGAAGACGCCACTCAAGTAAAGGCGTCACTTAAGTGAAGGCACCACTCAAGTGAAGGCACCACTCAAGTGAAGGCACCACTCAAGTGAAGGCGCAACTCAAGTGAAGACACCACTCAAGTGAAGGCGCCACTCAAGTGAAGGCACCACTCAAGTGAAGGCACCACTCAAGTGAAGGCGTCACTTAAGTGAAGGCGCCACTCAAGTGAAGGCGTCACTTAAGTGAAGGCGCCACTCAAGTGAAGGCGCAACTCAAGTGAAGACACCACTCAAGTGAAGGCGTCACTTAAGTGAAGGCGCCACTCAAGTGAAGGCACCACTCAAGTGAAGGCGCAACTCAAGTGAAGACACCACTCAAGTGAAGGCGCCATTCAAGTGAAGGCACCCCTCAAGTGAAGGCACCACTCAAGTGAAGGCTCCACTCAAGTGAAGGCTCCACACAAGTGAAGGCGCCACTCAAGTGAAGGCGCTACTCAAGTGAAGGCGCCACTCAAGTGAAGGCGTCACTCAAGTGAAGGCGCCACTCAAGTGAAGGCACCACTCAAGTGAAGGCGTCACTCAAGTGAAGGCGGAACTCAAGTGAAGGCGCCACTCAAGTGAAGGCGCAACTCAAGTGAAGACACCACTCAAGTGAAGGCGTCAATGAAGTGAAGGCACCACTCAAGTGAAGGCGCCACTCAAGTGAAGGCGCAACTCAAGTGAAGACGCCACTCAAGTGAAGGCGTCACTTAAGTGAAGGCACCACTCAAGTGAAGGCACCACTCAAATGAAGGCACCACTCAAGTGAAGGCGCAACTCAAGTGAAGACGCCACTCAAGTGAAGGCGCCACTCAAGTGAAGGCGCCACTCAAGTGAAGGCGCCACTCAAGTGAAGGCGCCACTCAAGTGAAGGCGCCACTCAAGTGAAGGCGCCACTCAAGTGAAGGCGCCACTCAAGTGAAGGCTCCACTCAAGTGAAGGCTCCACTCAAGTGAAGGCGCCACTCAAGTGAAGGCGCCACTCAAGTGAAGGCGCCACTCAAGTGAAGGCGCCACTCAAGTGAAGGCCCACTCAAGTGAAGGCACCACTCAAGTGAAGGCACCACTCAAGTGAAGGCGCCACTCAAGTGAAGGCACCACTCAAGTGAAGGCACCACTCAAGTGAAGGCGCCACTCAAGTGAAGGCACCACTCAAGTGAAGGCCCACTCAATGAGCCCATCGAAGGAGCGCCACTCAAGTGAAGGCACCACTCAAGTGAAGGCGCCACTCAAGTGAAGGCGCCACTCAAGTGAAGGCGCCACTCAAGTGAAGGCGCCACTCAAGTGAAGGCGCCACTCAAGTGAAGGCGCCACTCAAGTGAAGGCGCCACTCAAGTGAAGGCGCCACTCAAGTGAAGGCGCCACTCAAGTGAAGGCGCCACTCAAGTGAAGGCGCCACTCAAGTGAAGGCGCCACTCAAGTGAAGGCCTCACTCAAGTGAAGGCACCACTCAAGTGAAGGCCCACTCAAGTGAAGGCCCACTCAAGTGAAGGCACCACTCAAGTGAAGGCTCCACTCAAGTGAAGGCTCCACTCAAGTGAAGGCGCCACTCAAGTGAAGGCGCCACTCAAGTGAAGGCGCCACTCAAGTGAAGGCGCCACTCAAGTGAAGGCGCCACTCAAGTGAAGGCGCCACTCAAGTGAAGGCACCACTCAAGTGAAGGCGCCACTCAAGTGAAGGAGCCACTCAACTGCTGCATACTCATATTTTTGCCTAGTGGAAGTTATAAATAACTTTCATAACATTCGTTCGTTAATATTTGTGAAAGTTTTTATTATTATTCCCTAGGCCAACATGTGATTTTCTCATTTTTTAATAATTAGCCCTAAGTTTCTCTCTCTCTCTCTCTCTCTCTCTCTCTCTCTCTCTCTCTCTCTCTCTCTCTCTCTCTCTCTCTCTCTCTCTCTCTCTCTCTCTCTCTCTCTCTCTCTCTCATATTCCGAAACTTTCAGTATTGTCACACAGTTTACATTCTTCAGGATGAATGATTTTCCCTTCACTATCTTCCAATACTTGACGTTAAACTACGTTAAATTCCATCAACCATTTACCACACTATGTGTTAATTTATCCAAACTTATCACTTCTCTCAACGCAGATAATTTTCTTTGGATGATTTTTATTTTCCTTTAAAACAAAGTCTCTTGTCTTTTTAATAATTTACATTTTATTTTTGTTATAGTTTGCAGTTTCTAAATTAGAATTTAAGTGGGTAAATTCAAAGTTTAATTCTTAAACAGTTTTGGTAATTGTCATTATGTTGTGTTGATTGTAGGATCATTGTCGGTACTGTAGACCTGACTAGCTTAGCTACTGATGTGTTGCGTACCACAGCAGGCAGAGACAAAGCCACGGCTGACTACACTACGTTTATTTGTTAAGACGTAACACTAGGTCAGCTGAGACCAGGCCAGGGGCACGTGTGCTGAGGTGTGGCCACCACTGGGTCATAAACCCAAACACACGGAAATTGTGGCTTGACTGGTGATACAAAATGCTTCTGGTAGTATGCTTACATGACAATGCTGATAGATTTACAACCATAAGAACATAAGAATGATAAAAACCTGCAGCAAGTCTATTCATTACACGCCCAGCCTGTATTTAAAACTACCCAAAGTACCCCATTTAATGATGCGATCTGTAAGTTTACCAATGAGCACACAGCAGCATTATTAGTGTTTAGCACACTAACCCTCTCCCACCGAGGTAGTGTGACACACTTTTCAAAGAAAGAAAAAGGTGAAACACTTCCTGTCACTTATTCAATAACTTACTTTGCCAGAAGTATGTTATCAGTGTTCACATGGCCCTCCGAACAGCAGTTTTCTCACCTTTAATTCAGAGTACAGGCACAACACCTTCCACCTACAGGACTCAAGTCTGGCTAATCATTTCCCTGAATCGTTTCATAAATGTTATCTAACACTTCGACAACATTTCAAGTCATAAAACCCATTTGCCTACACTCATTCTTATCTAACGCGCTCACACGAGTCTATTAACTTTGTCATTCCCGAATATCTCAACATATTTACTTCCTTCATGCTCCCTCCAGTCCGATATGCAGTCTTTCAATTCCTAGATTTTTTATTACGCTCATCCCTTAGCCTTTGCTATGTTCACTTTTTATTCCCTTTTCACTTATCCTCTTAAATTCCTCCATAAACTTTTGCATCTCTTTTCAGAATTTGACAAAAGAATTGTTTCATCGGCAAAAAGCAACAGTGACTACTCCCACTCTGTAATGAATTCTAACACCACAATATATTTATTTACTACAAGTACATGTACATGTTATACAGGCATAGCTGACATCAATGACATACTACTATATAGACTTCGAAAAGGCAATTAATGACATGCCCATGCACTTTGTCACACGCCCTGACTCATGGAACTCCATGTTCATCAAGAACTACAGAAGCCCCTGTCACGTGCCTTCAGCATTCTGTGAAGAGGGAGCATGGACACAGGGGTCACCCCATACTCGCTGAAAACAACAGACATAGTCCCACTCTACAAAGGTGGCAGTAGAGCAATTACAAATCTTTGGAAGGGTTCTAAGAAGCAAGATCGCCAACCACCTAGATACCCATCAGTTACACAACCCAGGGCAACATGGGTTTAGAGCAGGTCGCTCCTGCCTGTCCCAGCTACTGGACCACTATGACAAGGACCTGGATGCTTTAGAGGATGAACAATATGAAGATGTAGTATACACAGACTGGGAAAGTCTTCGACAAGTGTAACCACGGTGTAATAGAGCACAAAATGCGTGATAAAGGAATAACAGGAAAAGTTGGTAGATGGACCTTTAACTTCCTAACAAACAGAACACAAAGAGTACAAGTAAACAGAGTAAAGTCTCAGGCAGCTACAGTGAAAAGCTCTGTTCCACAAGGCACAGTTCTCGCTCCCATCCTATTCTTCATCCTCATATCTGACAGACAGAGATGTGAGCGATAGCCCCCTGTCTTAATTTGCGGATGACATCCGAATTTTCATGACAGTGTCCTCCATCGAACACACCGCAAAATTCCAAGCAGACATCAAACAAATCTTTAAATGGGTCACTGAAAACAATATGAAGTTCAATGAAGAGAAATTTCAACTATACTTAGAAACGGAAAACTTGAGGAAATTATAACAGTATCAGGGTATACGACAAATTCTAACTACATAGTAGACTGAAGAACCTGGGAGTAATAATGTCAGAGGATCTCACCTTCGAAGATCACAACAATGCATCTACCACATCTGCTAGAAAAATGACAGGATAAGAACCTTCAAAACTAGGGACGCCAAGTCCATGATGATTCTCTTCAAGCCTCTTGTTCTCTCTAGGCTGGAATAATGCTGTCGAAATAGGAGGCGAGTTTTTTGAACGTTTGAAACTACGTTGTGGAGGATTTTGCAAGACATTGGAACCGTTCATTGATTCAGTCACATAGCATCTGAATACATCAACTTTCCCTGTCATTTTTCCCTAGTTACCGTACAAATGATTTAAAAAATTGAAGCTGATTGAATACATCGTTATCGTTTTATGAAATAAATAACGAAGAAAAGTTGATTGAAAAACAAAAGAAACTTTTTGGCAACTACTAAAAGTTTTCCCATCGGGGATATGTATTAGTAATAATATTCATAATAATAATAATAATAATAATAATAATAATAATAATAATAATAATAATAATAATAATAATAATAATAATAACCCACGGGGATACGTATTAGTAATAATTAATAATAATAATAATAATAATAATAATAACCCACGGGGATACGTATTAGTAAGTAATAATAATAATAATAATAATAAAAATAATAATAACCCACGGGGATATGTATTAGTAATAATAATAATAATAATAATAATAATAATAATGAGTAATAATAAAAGTCTGAATGATGATAATCTTAATTAAGTAATATAATAATAATAATAATAATAATAATAATAATAATAATAATAATAATAATAATAATAATAATAATAATAATAATAATAATAATAATAATAGTAATAATAACAAGAGTCTGAGACATGATGAGGAATCCGCTTGTACATTATGGGAGTCCAAGTGAGAGTGATAATCTTGGGAAGCAAAATAATAGTTATGAAGAGGAGATGACATAGAGTGAGGATGAGGATAATGATAGGAAATGGAGAGAAAACTGAGAGTTGGGTAAGAAGAGTGGACGAAGAAGGAAGAAAAGTGAAATATAGGAAGGAAAAGTGAATGTGAGGAGAAACAATGAATGAGGGAATGATTTAATTTGTGAAGGACTGAATTTAGGAAGGAGTGAATGAAGGGATGAGTGAATATCGTGAGAAGTGAGAGTGTGGGGATGAATGTGGGAAGGAGTGAATGTGAGAATTCAATGTTGAGAATGAATGTGGAAACAAAAAGTGAATGTGGTAATGAAGAGTGAATGTTGGGACGAAGTGTGAACGAGGAATGACTGGGGGAAGGAGGGGAGGTGAGGGTGCATTTGAGTGAATGTAGATGGACAGTTGAGAGTGTAACAGGAGGGGCCTCACAGTTGAGAGTGTAACAGGAGGGGCCTCACAGTTGAGAGTGTAACAGGAGGGGCCTCACAGTTGAGAGTGTAACAGGAGGGGCCTCACAGTTGAGAGTGTAACAGGAGGGGCCTCACAGTTGAGAGTGTAACAGGAGGGGCCTCACAGTTGAGAGTGTAACAGGAGGGGCCTCACAGTTGTGCTAATTGCTAGGATCATCCAGGTAATCACAGGTTAGCACAGCAAATTTGTGAAGGGATGTTTGTGCCCCGTGAAGCAGAGTATGATAGACTAACCTCCAAGTCTGGTGCAAAGTGGTTCTCACCATCACTCTCGCTGCTACATTGTCTTACATATTCTCTCTAAATATTGTACCTAACTTGGTAGTAAATATTGTACCTAACTTGGTAGTAAATATTGTACCTAACTTGGTAGTAAATATTGTACCTAACTTGGTAGTAAATATTGTACCTAACTTGGTAGTAAATATTGTACCTAACTTGGTAGTAAATATTGTACCTAACTTGGTAGTAAATATTGTACCTAACTTGGTAGTAAATATTGTACCTAACTTGGTAGTAAATATTGTACCTAACTTGGTAGTAAATATTGTACCTAACTTGGTAGTAAATATTGTACCTAACTTGGTAGTAAATATTGTACCTAACTTGGTAGTAAATATTGTACCTAACTTGGTAGTAAATATTGTACCTAACTTGGTAGTAAATATTGTACCTAACTTGGTAGTAAATATTGTACCTAACTTGGTAGTAAATATTGTACCTAACTTGGTAGTAAATATTGTACCTAACTTGGTAGTAAATATTGTACCTAACTTGGTAGTAATATTGACCTAAGTAGTAAATATTGTACCTAACTTGGTAGTAAATATTGTACCTAACTTGGTAGGTAAATATTGTACCTAACTTGGTAGTAAATATTGATGACCTAACTTGGTAGTAAATATTTACTAACTTGGTAGTAAATATTGTACCTAACTTGAAGAGTAAATATTGAAAATACCTAACTGGAGCTGGTGCACAGGCCACAAGACTACTCAACTAGGAGCTGGTGCACAGGCACAAGACTACTCAACTAGGAGCTGGTGCACAGGCCACAAGACTACTCAACTAGGAGCTGGTGCACAGGCCACAAGACTACTCAACTAGGAGCTGGTGCACAGGCTACAAGACTACTCAACTAGGAGCTGGTGCACAGGCCACAAGACTACTCAACTAGGAGCTGGTGCACAGGCCACAAGACTACTCAACTAGGAGCTGGTGCACAGGCCACAAGACTACTCAACTAGGAGCTGGTGCACAGGCCACAAGACTACTCAACTAGGAGCTGGTGCACAGGCCACAAGACTACTCAACTAGGAGCTGGTGCACAGGCCACAAGACTACTCAACTAGGAGCTGGTGCACAGGCCACAAGACTACTCAACTAGGAGCTGGTGCACAGGCCACAAGACTACTCAACTAGGAGCTGGTGCACAGGTCACAAGACTACTCAACTAGGAGCTGGTGCACAGGCCACAAGACTACTCAACTAGGAGCTGGTGCACAGGCAACAAGACTACTCAACTAGGAGCTGGTGCACAGGCACAAGACTACTCAACTAGGAGCTGGTGCACAGGACACAAGACTACTCAACTAGGAGCTGGTGCACAGGTCACAAGACTACTCCTGTGTTCCTGATTATGAGTGAATGTGTTAGGAAGAGTAAACGTGGAGAATGAAAGGAGAAGAAGAGAAAATATGATTAAGAGTGAATGTAGGGAGAAGATGAAGGAAAAGTGAAGTAGAAGGAAAAGTTGATATGAGAAGGAAAAGTGAAGTAGAAGGAAAAGTTGATATGAGAAGGAAAAGTTATTATAGGAAGGAAAAGTAAATATGGGAAAGGAATTTGTGTCACAGTTTCAGTGTTAAAATGTACTGTAACTTGTACATTGTGAGTTTGTGATAATATAATCAATATATGTGTATATGTTATATTGTATTGTGTATGACATTTGAAGTTAGTAGTAAATATATGAAAGTGACAACGATGGTTGAAAGTCAGTCACAAAAGTCTTGAAGTTAGGTCCAGTTCTTTGAATTTATGGAAAAGTTAAATAAATAAAAAATGGTTTTATGATACGGATTAGTATCATAGTATATTTACTTCCCTCAAGGGAGGGTTCTTGATGCTGATGAAGGGATTTTGATCCATGGAAGTGGATGTGTTCTACCCCTTCTTTGGATCGGACGTAATTGCATCCCATTCTCCAGGCACTGACCACCCTGTATGGGTTCAGCACTTGACTTTAAATAATATAAAAAAAGATGGTTTTACTATATTATGAAATTTCTTGAATGTCTTTGAAAGAATATAATTTAAAGTTTCATTTGCAATATCTGTTAATTAGTGCTAAGGGGCCGCTTCATAAGGCAGTACCTAGTGCAGAGCACATTCCTGGAAGTAGAAAGACGCTTCATAAGGCAGTACCCAGTGCAGAGCACATTCCTGGAAGTAGAAAGCCGCTTCATAAGGCAGTACCCAGTGCAGAGCACATTCCTGGAAGTAGAAAGCTACATAAACTAGTTTAATTGTCCTCCTATTTAGATGCCAGTCTCGCGAACAGTACAACCATTAATGTATCCACACAAACAAGTGGATGTAAAGGTGCTGTGGCCTTGAGGGGTTAAGAATAGATTTAATGCTAAAACTCCTGGGCTGAAGAAAGGAGTACAGTTGGGTTATAGTTTGTGCCTCTGATGGAATATAATACAGTAAGTATTAGTTCCAGGTCCTTCCTATTAGAAAATTTGGCAACAACTCTGAAAACATCTGGGAAATTTTGCAACCCTTCGATATAGTATGCTCCTAGGGGGTGGGAGCAGGGGGCCGAGGAAAACAATGAAAAAAAAATAAAAAAAGTGGGGGAAGGGGGGCAGAGCCCTTTTCAAAAAATGGGAGAGATGGAGCCCCACACTTAAAATTGTGGAGGGGGTGGAGCCCCGACTCAAAAAAAAAAAAACGATCACTGAGAGATTCCCTACTACTAATATATAAATATCATTTACCAAACTGCGGCAGGCCAGTGTTCGACCCCACGAACATTGTCCCACCTCTAGGTGACACGTATGTTGTAGTGTCTACTGAGGCGGGACAATGTTCATGAGTCCAGCCCTGGCCTGCCGCAGTTTGGTAAATGATGAAAATCACTTGTTTCTGATATATATATATATATATATATATATATATATATATATATATATATATATATATATATATATATATATATATATATATATATGTATATATATATATATATATACTATATATATATATATATATATATATATATATATATATATATATATATATATATATATATATATATATATATATATATATATATATGCTAGGAATTCGCAAGAGCAGGCGAAATATTCACAAACACTGATCTCTGGCCGACGGAGACTCGACCCTCGAACTTGGACAGGAACGCAGTGCTTTACCGACGTACCACACTGGACCAATACCTTGGCATCCAGCTCACGTAGAGATTTTTACATCCAGCGTGAGCTGGATGCCAAGTATTGGTCCAGTGTGTACGGTCGGTAAAGCACTGCGTTCCTGTCACAGTTCGTAGGGTCGAGTCTCCGTCGGCCAGAGATCAGTGTTTGTGATATATAATATATATATATATATATATATATATATATATATATATATATATATATATATATATATATATATATATATATATATATATATATGCAAAAAGATCACAGTAAACAGGTGATATCAAAATATGCAAGACAACCACTATGAAAAAATAATGTGAGTAGTCACGAAAGCGCTTGGAATTCTTCTATTTTTCATAGTGGTTGTCTTGCATATATATATATATATATATATATATATATATATATATATATATATATATATATATATATATATATATATATATATATATATATATATATATATATGTCGTGCCGATTAGGTAAAACTGGCGATTTTGGCTTAAATAGCAACGCTTACCTTGCCATATATGACAAGTGAAAATTTGTGTATGCAATAATTTCGCCAAAATCATTCTGAAAATAACGAAAAAAATATATTTCATTGTGTTTGTTTATTATTAAATTAATGTTAACGTATCTAAAATATATTTAGTTGGGTTATGCTAAATTAAATTGCGCTTGTTGTAATAAGGTTAGGTAGGTTTTCAAAGTTTCTCTTGGTACAAAATTATAAATTCTTACATTAACATAAATGAAAAATGTATATCTTTAAACGTATAAGAGAAAATTTTAGAATGGACTTAATTTTAGATGAGTTCTTGCTAATTGACCAGTTTTACCTAATCGGCACGACATATATATATATATATATATATATATATATATATATATATATATATATATATATATATATATATATATGCAAGACAACCACTATGAAAAAAATAGAAGAATTCCAAGCGCTTTCGTGACTACTCACATTATCAAGGAACTATAAAAGGAAACGTGAGAAGAAGGCTTATAAAGAGGCAGAATACACCTCACAGTCACATCACACTAACAAAGACAACACCTCACAGTAGTGTAACATCTCACGACTCTGTGAAGAGGAACATAAGAAAGGACCTGAAACTCTTCCCAAGAATTAAGATTAGTCCAATTTATCATTAAATTCTTCCCAAATTTTATTAATTATAAATGAATCCAATTTATATAAACCAAAAGAAATATTCATATTATTTTCAAAACTGCTTTTAATGAAACATGATTCTATTATATTCCTCTCAACCATGGACTTGCTTGATACAACCTTCTCAGCATTTTGAAAATCAATTGGATGGTTAAAGTCTCTCACATGAATAAATAGATCATTAGAATCTTGTCCAGTTCAAATGCTATATTTATGTTGTTTTAATCTTAGTTCAAGACTTTTACCAGTTTGACCATAATAAACTTTATCGCATATTTTACAGGGAATCTTATAGACACATCCGTCAGCATTTTGGGGGGAATTTTTTATCAAAAGTCTTTTTACTGTATCAAGATTTTTAAATACAACTAGGATATTAAAATTCTTAAGAAAAGAAGGCATATCAACCAAGTTTTCATGGTAAGGAGAACCAACATATTTTTGGTTGAATAAGGTTGGTTGTCCCTTTTGGATTGTAAAAGTATTTCTAGCTATTTTAAAAGATTTATCAATTATGTTACTTGGGTATTTTAAATCATTAGCTATTTCATAAATATATATATATATATATATATATATATATATATATATATATATATATATATATATATATATATATAATATATATATATATATATATATATATATATAATCTAGAATTCGCAAGACAGCGAAATATTCACAAACACTGAACTCTGGCCTACGAGACTCAAACCTACGAACCCCATGACAAGGTACGCAGTGCTTTGCCGACCGTACCACACTGGTCCAATACCTTGGCATCCAGCTTTCGCTAGACGTTATTCCAAGGCAGCCAGCTTTCAGGCAGGTGGCTTACAGCTTTTCATCTCATCCCCTGCATGCATCGACACACTAGAGATTTTTACAATGCTAGGAATTCGCAAGAGCAGGCGAAATATTCACAAACACTGATCTCTGGCCGACGGAGACTCGAACCTACGAACCTCAATATATATATGCAAGACAACCACTATGGAAAGAATAGAGGAATTCCAAGCGCTTTCGTGACTACTCACATTATCATAGTTCCTTGATAATGTTAGTCACGAAAGCGCTTGGAATTTCTCTATTTTTTCATAGTGGTTGTCTTGCATATTTTGATATCACCTGTTTACTGTGATCTTTTTGCATATGTATATATGCATCTGCCAGGTGTGCCATAGGGAATGTGCACTCAATCCCTCTACTGGCAACATCCGTGCACACAATGGATGTCTTGGCTCCAGGAGGGCTCCAAATGGGAACAGCCAACAGGCCCTCCCAGCAGACAGAGCTGACAGCTACTCTGACATCACCTCTACAGAGGACCTAAAATCTGCAATCAAATTAACATCCACCAGGACGCTGACACACATCCACAAAGCAGCTCGCCATCAAGCTGCCAGCAAATTCGCTGACCTCTTGAAGAAAGTCAACAATGCTCCTGCAAACAACAGATCCTGGCACAACCTACTGCTATTTGGCAATGCTTCTTT